>BQNB010163949.1:0-10069 GCA_026074375.1 Tanacetum coccineum
GAAAAAATACAATATGAAAAAAAGGTCATCATATATATACAATATTATGAAACAATAGTATAAAAATATCATACCTTCTCATCTTGAACGGTCATTTGAAAATACCTGCTACTTTTGGACATACGATCCTTCCTATAATACCACTTCCTTAAAACTTTGATCTTGAGACTGAATGACGATTATTCTGGTGTTAATTCATTTATAAAAGTTTTCATTGTTTTGTATGTGCGATAATATTTGATATGTGTTTCTGTAACTATAAAGTATACAGCTAGTACAATTTATAGAACTCAAAAGCAGTTAAAATAAACGTAATATTCAAAATAGGATTCATAAAAAAACAGTTACTTAACCATTAACAAATTTTAAATTCAAACAATAAAAAAATAAATATAAATGAACCCATTAGACACAACACTATTATAATAATGTATGAACTAACCTTATAAGTACCCCTTCTTAATGAACATAATTTATTTTTACCAAGTTCTCGGCAAAATGTAATTACCCGACCCATTCTATTAAGTGAACACGGTATAATTTAACCCTTTTTTTAACAATATAACTTAAACTATATTCAAAAATAAATGAAGAGATAAACCATACCTATAAAACAAAGTAATTAATTACATAACAAAATATATTCTTAGGGTACTAATATTAACCATTAACATTCTAGTTTTTTACATAACCATTGTCTGTCTAAACCCTTTATATAGGGTGCCAAAATTGAATATGTTGTAAATACCAACACATTCATAGATAAACCTTAAGTGTTTAAACCTTTTATAAAGGGTGCCAAAACAGAATATGTTGCCATTAACAACACATTCATACATAGGATATACAGTTTAGCAAAAGATTATTGTACATTACATAATCATCACTAACAGTCTGATAAAACACTAACATAATGCTTAATCACCCATCTTTTTTTACCTTTCTTGACCTGCTCCTTGCTCTCCTTGACCTGGTCCTTCACCTTTTTCTTTTTAACTCCAAATTCTTTGTAAACAATCATCTCCCAGGTTTTATTATTTCCTAGCCCAATGATGCAATTCCTTATAGGTTCACTGCTTTTGACAAGTTGTTTCTTTGTTGATGGAGTGGAATTACTACTTGCTCCCTTCATTTTTGGACTGATAAGGTTCTTAGCAGTTGTTCCAATGGTTTTTGGACTCCATAACTCATCATTATAATCATCTTTCCCATCCTCTGCTTCTTTATCTCTCTCATCATATTCTTCATATATCTCTTCCTCATCCTGATCATTGACATCTTTATACCAATTTAACAAATCCTTTGATAGGCCTTTTTATGAAACAATCATCTTCATCGAACCAGGAACACTCTTCTCCAAACAACCAGATTTATCAGATGACCTTGACTCATCATAACTTGATACATATGAGCTTAGTTCTGATGAGCTTGAGTCATCATATGAGCTTGACTCTGATGTGCTTGAACACTCAAGTTTTGATGAGCTTGAACCAATTACAATGACTTCTGCATAAAACACAATAACTATGCATAAAACTCATGGCATTATTCTGTATACAAAGTTGTTATTTAAGACCAGGGCCTAGATGAATATTGTGTACACCACTACATTAACTTAGCATAACCTTAAGAAATATATTCCTGTCCTGTTAAGGGGCTGCTGTAACAAATAGTAAAAAAGTGTTTCTAACCTGTGTCAGGGTGAACATCTTGTTGATCCTCTTTTTCCTTTATATTTGAGAACTCTTGGACATTGGCTTTTTTAGAACATTATGGGACATCTACATTAAATTAGAAAGTAATATATCGATTGTATTCCCTAAAGTAAACATTACATCTTTACTAATATTGTATACTGAACCAAACATAGAAGTTACCTGGCTTTCCAGGCTTTGCTGTTTTAGGCTCTGCCGTTTCAGCCTCTGCTTTTTTAGGCTTTGCTTTTACAGGCTCGGCTTTTTCAAAGAATGTTGTATATATGTCATCGGCTATGCTCTTAAACTAAGAATATGTCCAACTATTTGGTTTCCCATACTTAGCAATAACCCAATTGTACATGTTGTCATTCAGTTCTGGTTTCTTAGGAACAATGTGTTTGTTCGCCTTATCTACACCACAACAAACATTGTTAGACCCTAAACACATTAATGACAATGTACTTTGCTAAACACAATGTATGGACAAAACAAACATACCCCTCACTACATTTCATACTAAAGTATAACACAATGATCAAACTTTACTTGATTAAATGTACTATTTCCTTAAACTTGCATGTGCACCTGAGAGTATATGCATAGAAGCTGCAATCATGAAAGTTTACATCTGTCTTTTGGTTTTGTTTCACTAAGTGTCTTTACATTCTTCCTGTATAACTATAAGCTACTACATTCATATATCAGGTTTTCAACCTAATATAATTCCTATAGTACCAAGTGATAGTTGCGGTTATACATCCCAGCCAGGGTCGCAACCATGGGTGGTTCCAGGACACCTATGATTATATACTTCAAGATTATGTTCCTGTATCACTCTAAACTACTGTATCACTCTAAACTACTCCATTCACTCGGCATTAACCTAATCAACATTAACAAACCTTTGGGGGAAACAATAACAGAGGGTATTATAAATAATAACAGAGGGTATGATAAACAATAATAGAGGGTATGATTACTTCATTATTAGATGATCAACATCAAGGGAAACACAAAAACATGAAAGTATAACAAACCTTTGTTGTCATTCTTCATTATCTGATGTTCGAGATTGTAGGAAATAGATTGAATGATTAGTTAATTAAGGTTTCTTGATCGGGAAATGTTTATGAGATTCTTGGGTTTTGTTTATGGTATGATTTGGTGATTGATTTAGTGTGGGTTGTGAAATGGGGAGTTTTTGTTAGGGTATGATTTGGGGATTAGTTAATTAAGGTTTCTTAGATAATTTATGTTTTGAACGGGAGTGCCAAATTTAAATATAGAACAAATCTTTATGGACTATTTATGTAAGGACCTCAAAGGGTAATTTGGTAATTGAACCCCCTAAAAGGAAAAAAATGGACTTTTATGACCAGAAGACCAAAATCGAAGTTTGGAGTTATAAAAAGATATTGTGATTATGTGAATTGCCCTAAAATAAAATATGGCACAACATATGGTTAATATATAGCATTAAACATCAAATTCCAATATATCTTTTTTAGATATAAATTGAAAGCAAACAACGATACTAAAATACAATACACATCAAAGAAAAACATAAACTTAAACATTAACATAGTACTTTGATGACGATCAAAGAAGAAGTCATGCAACATCACAACTATATATCTAATTTACGACGTTTATATATCGATGGATAGTCATCATATGCATAACTCACGTCTGCCATTTCATGTTCGCTCTTGTTTTCAATTCCATACGACTCAATAACACTTCTTTTATTGGATACATCACCAACTGGATTCATGTCTTATGTTTCATATAATTTAATAGCATCATTAATATCAGCGACAACTTGGGATTTTACAAAATCATCTACATTCATGCAGTTTACATCGAGACCGTTATCTGTTACTATATCAACTTCCGAACATTCTGGTTTGGTTTCAGAAGCAAATAATGAAACATTATCTTTCAGTTTCAAATCCATAAGCTTTCGATTCTGATTACTGATAAACATATCAACCTGTATTAAGAATAACATTTACATTAATAGATATATCTACTGCATATAAACTAAAATATATAAATTTAGATACTTGGAAAAATATACCTCATTATCAAAACTATCCATATCCAGACATCCCCCCGGATTCTGCACATGATAAAAAATGTATGGGGTTGTATAAGTAATTTATTGTTTAAACAAACAGTAAAAAAAATATTAACCTTCTTATAAAATGAATTAATCACCTCCTCTGCAGTAGGCATTGTATACAATGGCAAAAAACATTTCGGCTGCAACTAAAAAGATACTTTCACATAAATTTGCTTGCGTAAAAATTATCTATACAAAATAAAAACATATACTAATAATCATAACAAACATTTGGGCAACATCATGCATCAAACAATCAGCTACACTTTCAACATTCACCTTTGATGATCTAGAGTCCATTTCATCACTCTTACCACAATCAACCTTAAATGTTGTTTTTTCCAATTTTATTTCATAAATTGGAACTTTGATATCATAAGTTTTTGAAATCATATTCAGTTGAATAAAGACTTGATTTAAAAAGCATACAGCTTATAATTGTGAGATTAGAAAATCTCAAAATAACTGAATTATATAGATGAAATTAATAACTGTTCCCGCACAAAATTTAAATATTCTTACATTCAAACTAATTTAAAATATAAATTAATATTCCCGCATTAATTTAAATAATGAAAGAAGGTGCTTTTGGGTTTTATTGCTACACTTTTGAGGGCTTTTGCATATATACCCATCCAAATATGCAAAAATCCATATATATAAATTCAACACATTCATAAAATGCATCGTACCAAAAAATGGTAAGTATACAACAAATATTAGTTACATTTGGAAGGATATATATGTAAAAACCCCAAATTAATTTTCGAATAACATATAAATGTTAACATATACTACAACAAAAATATTGATAAGTACGTAGTACTTGTTTCTAACACAACAATGAATGTAATTCGTTTACAAATGCAACAAATATATTACATCACCAATAATAGAATGTCTATATAACCATTCGAAATCATTGTCTTCTTCAATTATGAAAATACCAAAAGATTCATAAATTGATCGACCTGGTACCCTATAACAAACAACTCCAACATCAAGACAATTCACATTTTCAACAACCCATAAAAGTAACTGATTGTAGAAAAACTCATATGTGTTAACACCACATATCATAACTGAATCTCCTCAAATATAATCGAAGCCTTGCCGACGTCTAAGCAATATACCACCATATAATCGAATCCTATATAGAAGTAATGTGATTCTCATATGCGATGTGTATACTTAGTACTTTACATCCCACAATAAGAGTGAACGTATAATTTTTTCCGACAAAGCAAAACGGTTGTTGACAGTTTAATTGTAATATGAGGACTGGTACATGGCAGTTAAACATGTGATGCCTAATATCAAAAGTTTAATTAAATCCGTAAGGAATACAATTTACAAAACCTTGTATATGTTGTTAATGGGTCGTCAATATAGTAAATCAACTTCGAATAAACGTATAAACAGTAATATATTAAACAATAAGAAGATAACATTCATATATAAAATGGAATTATAAGATATATAACATAAGGACGCTTATTTTAGGAACTCTATTCACATGAGGATAGGATAGTCTTTTTACAATGTTTATATAAGATTATGTTGCTTTTTGTTTGCGATGTTAGACACATAGATTTTACAAATTTAATTTTTTTTCATCATTATATTTAAATAATCACCAACGAATAAATAAACATATTGTCAATTGTATTCATATAAGTAGTTAGAAGGGGGCTATGAATTAGGCTTAAGGTTCGGCCTTTGAACTTATCTTTTAAACTGTCTAGTAAATTCTAGTAATTTTTTGTTTATAAATAGTGGGAAAAGGAAAGAGGAGTTACAGTAAACTTTTTTTGTTAACCTAATAATAAAGAATCGCCAGATAATGGAAATCAATGTTATTTTCTTATGGGATTCATCCCTCGGTATGCCTCCTAGTTTCTTTTTCTTATTTTTTAGCGATATATCATGTTTTTTAAGTTTTTTACTTATTTGGTTGATAGGGCATTGTGGCTGCCGGGCTTTCGTGGACTATTAATATTGAACACTGAAGAGAAGACAGATCTAGGTTGATTTATTCTCATTTTTTTAATGCTACATCATTATAGTTTTACAACATGTTACACGGATGAAGCATTAATCTATATCATAATAGTATTAATGCTACATCCATGTAAGATGTTGTAAACCTATAATGATATAGCATTAAAAAATTATTATAAATTACCCTAGATCGAATTGCAAAGGCGTGTAGATTTGATAAAATTTACATTTCAAGCAAAGGCGTATAGTTTCTCGAAGTATTATATTGAATTGGCCGAAATTATTTTAATCCTATATTATATGAGGAGTGGATAGTACGAATGAAAGATCTAGAGAAATTTATTCTCATTGAGAAATGTCTTTGCTTATGTATTTGTTATCTATATTCCTATAAAGAATTTTTTTTCCTATTAGAATGTGAAAAATGAATGTTATAAAGTAATTTAAACTCTTCAATTCGATTCGAAATTTTTTTTTTGGATAGTTATTGTTTATTGAATACGTGGGTATTTAAAACCGCTAAATAGTTGCTGGCGGTTTAATTGCTATAAGTACAATTACCAAGACATTAAGATAACTTTTAATTTATTAATGCATTTTTTTGACATTATCATATCTACACAATCAGCAACGGATAATCATAACATAAAAAATCCAACAATCAAATATAAAGTTAAAATATAACTAATATTAAAATAAATTAAGATTATTATTTAATCTTAATCGCTTACATGATCATAATTAGATAAACAAAAAACATAATTGATTAAATCTTCATCATCATAATTCATAATCATTTAATGTTTGATAATCAGATTAAACAAAACATAATACGCATCAACATCACAAACAAACTACTTTGAATCAGAAACATCATTCGAATCAGCATCAGTCGCAAACTTTGGTATGTCAGTACAATATTCATATCAGCATCGCCGCTTTCATCCCGTTTATAATCAGAACACTACAATTTACATATATATATATATATATATATATATATATATATATATATATATATTAAATGAAAGAGTTAGAACGGACAAATATTTTTTACATTTAAATTAAGAACATAACACATTAAAATAAAACTCATACATTTAAAACGACATAATTATTTTGAGCAAACTCAACATCCTCATGACAAAAAAACATCTTTTGTTCAGAAACAACATAATTCTTTTCACAATAGTCAACATCCTCATCACCCAAAAATGACTTTTTATCAGCAATGAAAACATTATTTCTAGCAACAGCTACATCTTCATCAGCAACAACTTCATTCGTATCCACATCAACATTATCAGATCCAACCTACATATTAAAAAAATAAGAACAAATTATAAATACAACAATACATTTATAGAAGTTGTAACTAAGGTAAAATCATAAAATGTTACCTCCTTTATAACAACAGAATCAACAGCAGTAGATGTCTTAGCTTCACTTCCATAAACATCCTTAAATTCAATCAGAAAATTTAAAACATTATACATTTAAATAAATGAATATTATAATTAGATACAAATATCGTATACTCAGAAACGGTTACCTTATTACGATCAACACAAACAACATTGTCCAAAACTTGAACGTCATCAATCTGCATATAATTAAAATATATAACAGTGCATATAATGTTAATAATGTAAATCCAAATATATAATAGTGCATATAATAAAGATATTAAGAACAAACAATACCTTCTTTTTCAGATCATCCCTGTCAGATATTGAAACTTTTTCGTCAGACACTAAATTCAAATCAGTTACATTCACATATTTCTTATCAACCATAAACGCCTCATCGTTTACGGCATTAAGCTCAGTAGTAACAGAAGGTTTCAAATTCACACTTCCATCATTGATAAATTAATCCTGTTTAGACAAAATATATCATTAATACAAAACAGTTTATGGTTGATAAGAAAGATGATAATATAACAATAACTAACATTCTTCGAACACACTTACACAATCATCAACCATAGGAGACGAAACAAAAGACTTATTGCTTGCCATTGGAATTGAAAGAAACTTAGATATGAGAAAATGAAATATTTAGGAATGAGTTAATCTGCTTGATGAGTAAGTGGGTATTTATAACCACAAAACCCAACTGTCATACGTTTTTAAAAATAAACTACACCCGCGCAAATTTGAATTCCATTAGCAGTTATTATGTTTTTAAATTACCGCCAAATTCGAATATCCAAAGAAAACGTCATACGTTTTGGGCCTGTTAGCCCATATTGAAAGCACCTACGCATGGTTACTATGTTTCTGATATGTGAGGTATAATCAGGTGCATCTCATCCCCACAATAAGAGGGCATGTGTCATCTTTATATCAAAAGTAAAACGGTTGCTGACAGTTTAATTCTAATCTAACGGCTGATAAATGTTGCTTAATGATCTGATGGCTAATATCTAAAGTTGAATTAAAGCGGTCAGGATTAAAAGTTGAAAGATCGAACGGATAAGAAGGCTGTCACATAGTCCCTAAAAAATAGGATTGTCCGGCAACAATAAGAAGGTTAATTAGTTAAGTTATGCATAGTCTTAGCGTTTATCAAATTTTGCAAATAGATTTACATATAAATTACTAAACAATCATGATCATATTAAGTTAACATATTTCATATACACATTCTTTTGAGGTATGTCATATTATTTGATGTATTATATTGTATGAACCGTCACTTCCAAAATGGGATGTATGCGTAAGACATGTGATGATCAAGATATACGGGATTTGTCTTGCATAAATATTGGAGGATAACGACTTCCCCTATTCCCCGTGCAACCTAATTCAGTCGATCGTATTCGTAGTATCCGTTTAATGTTACTTTTGTCAAAGCATGGGGTATGATGACTCAAGCCAAATTCTAAAAAGTGTTACGTCATGTCATTTCAGCGTTTACCCTTTCGCTTCCATTTTCACTCACATACCTTAAAATTTCATTTATCAAGAATCAAGCCAAAACAAATCTTTTATGACCAAACGTTATAGTTTATTTTTCATTTTTTTCAAACCAACTAATTTTAATTTATTAAACATAAAGTTACAAATTATATATAAATACAATAAATAAAACTAAAAATAACAATATTCTCATATTGTTTTACTTTTTCAAAAGGCTAAAACTAAAAGTTTTTAGCTCTCACGCACACTATAAAAACACACACAACTTATACGCACACACCATAAACACATACATAAACCCACAAAAAATAACCAATTAAATCAAAAAAGTTAAACATTTGGCTCAAGCCACGAGTTTAATGCCCAATTTGGTCAAGGGGGTCGGTATGATGGCGGCGCTATGTCGTCGTGCCACGTCAGAGTGACACCGAACAAAAGTAACTGCAACCAATGTTCCTAGTACATGTTGATTTTTTTTTTGTGGACGTAAATATTAAATTTAATTGATATGGATGTTGAGGTTGATGTTGTTATTTCAATTTAACTATTGATATCATGTTATACACAATATGTGAGTTTAATAGCACATGATGAGCGTTGATGAAGTTAAAATATAAAGTGTTTTAAAAATGTTTTTTCGAATATCCTTATATAAACTTTAAATAAGAATTACATGAGTCGTTGTTATAAGTACAATCGTATATATTTATTTTCATGTCACAGTAATCCATGCTTACATGTGATATTTATATTTTCTGTTAATAATAATTTAGCCATATTTAATATTAAGACATGTGTATGCATGTGTTAAACTTATAAAAATAGAATAAAATGAGTCCTTATTAAACGCATAAAAAGAATTTTCTTTTTCGGATATTCTTACTTAAACTAATAAATAAGAAAAACATGAGTTATTCGTATATATATAAAATCAAGTAATTATTTACATACACAATAATTCATGCTTTCTGAAGAATACTAGTAATCTTAAGATCAACCAAGAACAATAAGTGAGATGTGGGTTGGATTGTTAGAGAAATTGGATGGAAATGAAGACAAAATTGAAATTTGTATTTTTGTAAACTTGTTTGGTAAATAGGCTGAAGCTGCGGCTTATTATTGCAAAATTATTAAAAAAAACATAATTAAATGAGTTTTTGGTATATTTTTGTGGGTATATAAGTAATTTAAGGTTCAAAAGCTTCAAGCTAAAATTTTTAGCCCTTTTTATGGGGCCGTGGCTTATAGAGACTTATGACTTATAAGCCTACATGACAAACGAAACTTATTTTATAAGCCGACTTATTTTTAAACCCAAACCT
>BQNB010163950.1:0-5000 GCA_026074375.1 Tanacetum coccineum
GTTGACGTTTTAAGCATGTTTTTCAAGTGCTTAGCTTTTGACTTCTCTGTTGTGATATGTGGAGTCTACGTGCAATATGATATCATCTTTCAAGACTTTATTATCATTCATACTTGTTGTCTTTTGAAAACTTAATTACGCTTCCGCAACGTTTTAAATTTCATTTCAAATCTCGTAAGACTTATCCATTTTTAATAAATACAACGAGTTATGATTTTCAAAACGTCCATTAGTGGTCGTTCCCTTGATCTTGTGTGATGTATATTGTGACGTTACGTCCCCGGACACGCATTCCGTTCAGGCCCTATTTGGGGGTGTGACATTAATGAAATGGTTATTTTAATCAAAATAATAAATAAAATATAAAGTTGTTTGTATTTTTTATGGAAACCGTAAAAGGGGGGTGAATACGTTTCCATTTGAAACTTTAAGATCAAGAATTACATCACTCTTCTACCGGCGGTCCCATATATATATGGGGGCCGCCAAGTATATCAGGGGGCCGCCTGATTTATGGGACCGCCTCCAGAAGAGGTTTTTGGACTAGATCTTTTGTATCAAATCACCAATCAAGTTTGACGCAATATGAGAAGTGTTGATCATAGGTTTACAATAGCTAAAGCATATTCTAAAAATATAACCACGCTCACAATATTTAGCACAAAGAGCTGCACAACTTTAACTAATAGGACATACACAACCATTCACACAATCATGAGTACAATGCAAGTATAAAAGTAAATCGATAAATGTAAATAAATAAGTAAAGCGAAGGGTAAAAGAAAATGCAAACCGACACGTTGATTTATAGTGGTTCGGTCACAAAGCTCCTCTTCGCCCTACTCCACTCCTCGAGTATCCAACTCGAGAGTTACTTCACTAATCAACAAGCTCCCTTTCGGTGGAGAAAACCTTATACCAAAGCTTACATTATTTTCCGACACTAAGCTAGATGTCGAGTTCTTCTTCGGGTACAACCAAACCCATTATGTTTTATGGCCCAACATAACAAACCTTGTGTTTTATGGCCTAAACACATAAACCGCGTTGCTTACATTATTTTTCGACACTAAGCTAGATGTCGAGTCCTAATCTTAGCTAGAACCAATCTACCACTTCACCAATGTATTTTAAGGCATAAAATACTAACCAACCCACAATAAACCCATCCAAATATATACATCATTTGGATCTACACACTACTAAAGATTGGAAGACATGGACTCGATCTATATGTAACAAATGGACTAACTAGACTACATAACTTCGGATCTTAAAGATGATCGAAGTTCTTCTCTTGCACTTGAGGGAAAAAGGAAAGAGTAAAAGATTGGATCACATTTAAACAAGATTAAACAAGTTAAATGATCAAAAATTTAGAGAGATTTAGTGAGATCTAGAGAGAGAAAGAACTAAGAGAAATTCGTGCAAAAGGGTTATGAAAACAATTGGAGGTGACCCACTATTTATAGGAGCTGAAAACAGCCTGTCAGGAAACGGTGGTCCCAAATATATTAGGGGGCCGCCGGATAATTAAGGGGGCCGCCGACCTATTTAAGGGACTGCCCCGACAAACGCTCATGTTTTTGTCTTTTTGTGGTGACAAACTTGTCTCCTGAATGTTTGACATGTTTTTTTTGGGGGGGGGGGGGGGAAACCATATTTCAAATTTTATATTTAAATAAAACATTTCTTTTATTAAATAGTATTTTGTGTTTATTTATTTTTGTGAAAAATACTTTTGTAGAAATGTAATGGTTAAGAAACAAAATATTTTTCTTTGATCATCCTACAAGTTTAATTTGTTTGTACATACCTTATGTGATTTACGTCGGGTGCAAACAAATGTCGGTGTTGATGTAGACTTGAGACATCGAGTGTTGTTGATGCATGTATGCATTGATGATTTGTGATTATGAGTAACTTGCGTACTTTACGTTATGTATTACAAGTTACATGTTTGTCATCACCAAAACATAAAGAGATCGTATAGATTAAATATCGTAATATTTGCACTAACAATCTCCCCCTTTTTGATGATGACAAAATATGTAAACTATAGCACATAGTAAAGTTTAAAAGTTACTCGTTTACACTATCTTCTCCCCCTTTTATCGAAGCAAAAAGGTATAGTGTGTATTATGGTTGGAGCATATAGGTTGGAGGTTTGAGAAAAAGACATGAGAAGAGGGTACGTGCTCCGAGTATATATGTTAGAGGAACGTGATGAGGATAGGTGCTTCGAGTATATAGGTTTGAGGTATGAGGAGAAGATATGAGAAATAAAGGTGAAGGTGATTGTGTGTTCCATAAGTTTAGGTGATTTTGAGTGTGGAGGTGAAGTATTTGGAGTATGAATGAGCCCTTCATTGTATTTTACAATCCTCGATTCTATCTTCCTATAAAGGTGAGCTTGCATCAAACCCAGTGAAGTCTTCTTCATCACGGTTTAACAACTTGCCTTATATTTACCCGACATATCTCCTAGGCTCCACCTTGCTACATTGTGTCCCCATATAAATATCATTCCTTATATAATAACTAAGTGTTCCCCTCCGTAGTTTGCTCCCCTTTGTTTGAGGAACCAAGGAATCAAGATATTGTTGTGCTACAAAACAAAGTTAGTAGACAAGTGCACATATATATAGCAAGATATTAACGGGGAACTAGACATGCATTTTAGGTGTTAGTATTCTAAAGTATGACACTTTAAAAGAAAGTTAGAAGCTAGACACATGCAATCATTGTTTTAAAATCAACAATCTAAATGATATAATTAAAAGACTCAAGACATATGTTTAAGGAAAAAGATTAGACTGACTTTTAACAAACGAGAATGGGATTCGTTTATTGATTGACACAAAAATATTATGATAATGACCCTTTTTAAAGGTAGACGAATGACACTTAATGTCTTGGCGAAATATGCCAAAATATATACTTTAAAGAGATAAAAAGAAAAATAAGATGAGGATGGAGACGATGTGCTCTTGAATGTTAATGAAAATGATTCCATAGAGCCGAAAAGTGGGAAAGGATGAGCGAGACTAAAGAAGGAACGTGTTGACGAGAGGTTGATAGAAAAGATTGATATATCATTTGCACTAACAATTGATGTGCATGTGATCCTATCGAGACAAAGGTGGATGATTGGGAATTCAAAGGTTTGTTTGGTGTTTTGTTGGTTGACAATGTTGAGGAACAAAGGTGGGTATGTAAAATGAGGTGGTAGTTCTTTCATGGTGGAAGAATAATGAGAGACTCAACAATGTGGTGACTCAATAACACTTGGGGTTATCCTGTACTTGGAAAAAGAACTAGAAAAAGGAATAAATATAGTGATAATTTGATTTTTTTTTGAACGGCAAATGGAATTTTATTAAAAAAGGGCTAGAAAGAAACTAGCAGACGATATACACGCAAAAACGATCCAACAAACAAAGAACGAAAAGGAACAGAAAAACACTAACGAAACGAACTCGCAAAACAACCAAAGGCTATTAGAAAGAAAGATCCCACCATGGCGCCAACTGAATTAACTCCCATGAACGAAACCGAACACCCATCAGCCCGAGGCATCATACCAAAAAGCGATCTAACCGCATCTTTTTTGTCTCGATAAGGCATTAGAAGAAGAATAGCTTCTTTAACGTATGCCATAATAACTCCAATCCTGAAGATCGCTAGGAAAATAATCTTTCCCACGAACGTAGTTGCGCGAGAGAAACAACCCGTTGTTAATTCCCATTGGGGTCTTCTATAGCTCCAACGAATAACGGAATCTAACCGTCACTAGTTAGAGGACCAATATAATCAATCCACGAAGAACCAGACTCAGCAGCAATATTTAAATCATTACCCGGGGGTGTAGATGGAGGCGCAATGATGGAGTCTTTTTCAGGAGCAATAACTGGCGTAACATCCTCATTATCATCAGTGGTAACATTACCACAATCACCCTGAGAATGAACTCCAAGAATCTCACCAGCATCATCTTCCAAATTCTTTTCCATGCAATCCTTAATACACCCATCATTATACAAGACCGAATCATCACGAATCTCGCCTTCTTCAAAGGAGTCCACAAGATCACTTTCCACCCCACGAACATCCTCCTCTCGCAAAACCCGACTAGAAGGCGACACCGAATCATTGTTAACATTCTTAGGGGAATCTGAATCACAACTATCGACATCCAAATGCTCCTCATTTTCCAAACTTTCATCCAAACTAGGACCCTCTGCATCCTTCCTTTCCAGAGGATTAGACTCGGAATTGACCTCTATCGATTCAATATTGGGCGCCCAATATGCAAACTCAGTAGCGATAATACGATAAGTCTGATTACGATATGAAACTATAAAGGACTCTATCACACGATGTAAAGACTCTGTAAGGACACAAACCTTCCCATGAGACATTGGTCCATCACTTACCATATCCGTAAACACGCTGCTTCCCCACCGACCACCCAACTTCTTATAAACCTCTGGAGCCCATGATGCCAATGGCAGACCCACCAGGTCTATCCAAACACATCTTTCATCTGGAATAAAATCATGAGAAAGCAGATTTGAACTCCAAAAATATCTCTTTTAACGCCTTTGAAGTCTTGACGCTTTCCACTTGATCCATAGAGTCGAATTCCAACCAAACCCAACGTCCCCCAACATACCAAGACCAACATCCTCGAATCCCTCAGGAAGGACATAAGTTATTAGCAAGCTCTGAAATGACACTTAAATCTTTCTAACTTTACAAGAATACACGCCCATACCATCCAAATCAATTACAATCGTCTACCGAGAAAGACATCACCCGCTTCATTACCCGCTACTTAAATCCCTTTTACAATCCGACACCAGCCCCACAGATTCTGCTCCAACATTACTTGTACCGTATATTGCCCGGACATGTATGCACTGATTTGTTGCCCAGGACCGCTTTAGCAATACGATTAAAAGACTAAAAAACATTTTTCATTGATACTACCAGATTTG
>BQNB010163950.1:10000-12082 GCA_026074375.1 Tanacetum coccineum
GTTGAGTGAGAAGGAAGAGGTGTGATCAAAAGATAAAGAGTGTTTTCGTCAAAGAGAAAGAATGTTTTCTTCGAAGAGAAAAAATGTTTCATCGAAGAGAAAGATGTTTTCGTCGAAGAGAAGAGGAGTTGTCGTCGAAAAGAAAAGGATAGCGTTTTAACTAATGTTGTTAAAAGGCTTGAATAGGGATTTTCGGATATGACCTTTAACGTTTGCGATTGCAAGTTAAAAATACTTGAATATCTCGGATGAAATATTTAAGTTGTCAAACCTACTTGGTGTAGAATGATAAAAAACCCTTTTGAGTTATGATTTATTATTGACCACTATTTATAGTGGTAAAACCCTAATACCCTAAACCCACAAACGGGCTTGGGCCTATTTATTCACTAATACTCCCTCGCAGTCCGAATCGAATGGAGATGTTTCCTTTTGGACATAGTCCCGAAGGAAATGGTGACGTATCTTCGGTATGTTTCGTACGCGAAAATAATAATAATAATAATAATAATAATAATAGAGAAGAAAACAAACGAAGATGGAGGCGACGAGCTTGACAATGTCAAGACGGATGGTGGTTAACGTACGATAAACTACACTCACAGAGTTATGTAGCTCTTCTCGAGCATTGCGAATGTTCATAGAACAATCACACGACGAGGTATACGGTTGTCTTAAAGGTGGTAGCGGAAATAGTGGAGGAAAGAGATTAGCCATTTCTATGGTTGAAGAGGCGTGGTTGAGTGAGAAGAAAGAGGTGTGATCGAAAGACAAAGAGTGTTTTCGTCGAAGAGAAAGAATGTTTCATCGAAAAGAAAGAATGTTTTCGTCAAAGAGAAAGAACGTTTTCGTCGAAGAGAAAGAATGTTTCGTCAAAGAGAAAGAATGTTTTTGTCGAAGAGAAAGAATGTTTTCGTCGAAGAGAAATGGAGAGCGTTTTAACTAATGTTGTTAAAAGGCTTGAATAGGGATTTTCGGATATGACCTTTAACGTTTGCAATCGCAAGTTAAAGATACTTGAATATTTCGGATGAAATATTTAAGTTGTCAAACCTACTTGGAGGAGCGTTAGATTTGTATCTAAGCTTTACTTGACGAAAGAGTAGATGATTTGGAAGAAAGCGAGACGATGATCAAAGGAGTGTGTGAGTGAAGACTCTAAGAGATTTAAGACCATTTTGCGACTCTTTTGAAAATTTAGATTAGTGACTCGGACGCGAAGAAAGATATTCTAGTGTGAGAAAATATATACATAGATGTATAAGACATATAGATATAAGCATGCAAGTTTATCTAAGCATGCATCAACACAATAATCAACAAGATTAATGTGTAAGACTATATGACATTTAAATATTAATTGTCATACATTAAACTAACATAGTGTAGGTGCACAATTAACACGTAAGTCATGTAAAATGACGCATACAAAACGTGATAATTTTTAAATGCAATCATCATGTAAAACATGTTAGCATTTAGCACTTAGGAGCATGTGTTATTTAGATAAACTAAGAGATATTTTATCTAAATTGCTAGAAAAAGGCAAACGCTTTTACAATAAACATGCATTCAATAGCTAAGCAAATAAACATTGAGCATTAAGATAAACATGAAAGCATATAATTGCATTACGTGGGAGCACGTTATCATCTTGAACCTTCAAAGCACATATGTGAAATGCAAGTAGTCTAGATTGACTAAGGGAAAACCTAATTTCTACTTGCTTAGTGTGCACTCCTAATGAAATACAAAGTCTATCAATGTAGACTATCATTAGGCATATTTAAGAAGAGCCATTTAATCAAATTAGATAATGAATATGAGACTATCACTAGTGGTACTCAATTCAGGCTAAACACGACCATTTTTACAGGTTACACCACGAACCTAACTTCACTCTTGGAAGAAATTCAACCGTTAGGTCAAATTGAATTTCTAGTGCAATAGATTCTCCATTAGTCATTATTATGTTAGACAAAATAGAATTCCTATATTTGCCTAATGAAGTGTAGCAAAGATAAAATTTGTATTGTCTTTTCATACAAGGCTTACTAAGACTCAACTAACGTACTTTAATTT
>BQNB010163951.1:0-14386 GCA_026074375.1 Tanacetum coccineum
TTTATAAACGTTTAATTTTATCGTAAACGTTTTCACATTTTGTTATTATCAAAACATTGAGAGGTCAAAAAATATATATAACGTTTTTAGGCATTATTTGTATTAACATTTAGAAAGTTTTGTAAAAATATATCCTAACCTAAATTTAAGATATTTTTCGCTAATCATTTTTCTTGTTAGATTACTAGCACACAACCAAACACCTCACGAAATAGAAAAATGAAAACACTCAAATCACTCGACTAATCTATGTGGTAACATGTAACTAATTCGCTCAATTGCTCGGTCATGACGAGTATTCTATCATTGGCTTGGCAAGGATACACATTTTCACCACTAAAGCTAAGGAGTAACAATTCTATAAAGGTAATTTGGGTTTAAAGGTTTTAGTAGGTTTGATCACTCTTTTAATCTCTATCGATACCAATATTCCAGAAGGGCGACAAAGACCACACATACATACCCGTAACGATGGGATAGACACATGTGACTGCTCTTTCCTAACTCGAATAAGCTAAAGAATAGTATTGGTAGTCTTTACCAAAAGCCGTAAACCAGCAGGGGCAGCAAACCACATATACACACCCGCAATGACGGGATAGACATACACGATTGCATCCATTGCCCCACGCGACTAAAACCAAGGGTTAGGACAAAGAGTAATATAGGGTATGGATCTTCTAACTCTTTCTCCAATAGTAGTAAACCAAAAAGGCAGACAAGACCACGCATACATGGCCGTAACGACAGAATAGACATGCGTGATCGCTCGCATCCTTATTCGAGTAAGACTAGAGGATAGGAATTATGAAAGGAAAAATAATTGTTGTTAAAGAAAATAAAGTAAATGGATATAGTCCTAGGCACAATGTATCTAGTTACTTTCCTGACCATCCCTTGATAAAGACACAAATTGTTAGACTAACTCACGTTTCTAACACGGAACAATCAACGCTTTTGAAGACACGAATCAGACTCAAAGAATATTTCGATTAATAGATCAATGAAAACAATCTAAGTTGGCGTTCCCATAACGGTCAACTCCCAATCATCCCAATTACAACTCTAGTGGCAACTTTCGCCACTTTATACATACTTTTACATAGTTGGTTTATATTACGTACCAGCTCTAATACAACAATACTCCACAAACATCTTTTTTTGTATTTTCTGATTTTTTTGATTTTTTTTCGAACATGCTAAGAACTAAAAAATAAAACTAATGTGTAGAATTTCACCATCTCATGACTACAATAAATCTGAATAATTGATATTCGATCATAATAACAAAGTAGTAAAAATACACGAGCGAACTACTACTTTTACTCCCGTTGCATTGTGCAACTTTTTGACCTAACCAGAGATAGAAAATCACCATTGCGTTGTGCAATTTCCCGACCATACCGTAGGTGGAAAAGATAGACTCAAGACACAGGAAATATAATACTTTACACAAAAGTAACTAGCGATTAATTAAGGACTAATCTAATAAGGTAGGCTTAAGGTGTAAAGGTGTAACGAAACATTTGGGGTTTAATCTTAAAGGAATGCCTATACGGGTTTTTCTAGGGGTATCTTACTCTTAAAATAAGAGTAAACAAAGGGATTATACAGGGGGTTAACTAACCGGTGTAGTTAGTTAATAAAACATGTATAGGCTTTTTGGTCTAATCCTAGAAATTTACCAGTTTAGAAAGTCACCCCATCTATTAAAAATAGTGCTTATTATTGTGGTCTTGAATAGATATACCAAGCCAAGTTTTAAAGTTTACTACAGTCACCGACACACTTATATTTTTGTGGAATTTGGGTAAATATTTGGAAACGGATAGGTCTAAATCCTCACAATATCTAACAAGGGTTATGTGTGCAAGGTCATGTAGATAATAATTTCACAAAAAGTATGTTAAAAAAATTAAAATTTAGGCATAAGTTAAGCATATTAAGCATGTTATTGTGAAAACAAGGACAAGTAAGCGTTCTAATTCTCCTCCTCCCACTTGAGATATACAACGCCCTCGTTGTATAAATATAAAATTAAATATAGGAAATATAAAGAATTAAAACGGGAAACTCCTCTGAGATTTGCTTGGTATGATCATCTATGTTGCGTTTATGAGTAAGATTGTGTGTGCAAGAGTGTCTGAATCCTAGAACAAACAACATGCACATAGTAATTTTTATAAAATAAGCATACCACTAATCACGTTACATCACTCAGCAAGCTCCTGTATCAATCAATAAGAAAAACAATGCAATTCTATCTCGGTTGTATCTACTTGGTTAGAAAACAAAATCCTAAAAAGCAAACAGGAAATTGATACGCCGTATGGTATGAGGCGGATACGCCATATCTTAACCTCTATTAAAAATCCTAAGTACGAGTCAGATTAACTAATACGTTGTATTCGTTTAACAAATACGCCGTATAGAAAATCTGACAGATAAGTTTTTAAATGCAAAAAATTAAAAGACTAGATAACGTCCAGATATTTGATACGCCATATGGGGTGGTACGAATATGCCGTATCGATGTCTTGGAAGACAGACTTGATAATAAAATGAAAAACAGTCGGGTTGTCTCCCGGCAAGTACTTTTGTTAACAGAAAAATTCTTTAAGTTAGACTTGCCCCAATTTAATCTGATCCTTATAAAATAATTTGGGGTCGAACGGGATGCCAAATGGCACATATAAATTATTAATAAAAATTATTAGCATCTCATTTATAAGATAATTATAAGTCACGACATTAAAACCTAATTCTTTATTAAAAGTATTAGTTTTGAAAAATTCATTTGATGTATCATGACTTGTTTTCAAAAGTTTATTCAACCCTTGTGTATCGATTTTTATTACATTAGGTAATGGCTCAATAGATAAATCCCTCGAAGAGTGTTCAATATCAATTTTATCATTATCGTTGTCCTTATCCGATAAATCATCGGGATAAATTACGTTAAAAGGAAATAGATCATTAAAGTATATACGTTTTGTCCCTCATCATCACATTCTGACAATGATGTTTCATCAAATTCATCGATATGCCAAGGACTTACAACGGGTTCAGATGAGAGACTTGATTTAGATGCTAATGCATCATTATAGACTATAGGTGGGAATTCTGTTTCAAAAAGTCTTAGGTAGTGAACGTCTTTATCATACCAGATCTTACCATACGTAGTAGTTTCCTAGTTAAATTCTTGACCACGCCTACGAGCATTTTCTTCTTAAAGCTGAACATATTTCTCCATAGTCATATATCGGTCCTCTATTTCTTGTAATAAGTTTGCTACAGAAAAAGGTCAAATAGACTAATACGCCATATTCAGTGAACTGAATACGTCGTATCGATGATAGAGTCGAATGCGCTGTATTGATTTAGAAAAAAGTTAAATACGCCGTATCTAAGAAGATGAATACGCCGTACTGGGTATTCAACTCATAAAGTTACAGCAGACAGTAACAATGCATAAAATACACAAACACACAATATACAAAAATATACAATGCAGAAAATCAAACACACAAAACAAACACACGAATATGCAAATTAATCTAAGCTACACTAAACTAAAAATACTAATAAAATAAGAATTAAAGTTTCACTCCCCGGCAGTGGTGCCAAAAACTTGATGTGTCGTTGTGTGTAGGTATATTTTATGTATCAAGTTTTACTATTTATATTTTGCCGAATTTATATAAAACAACACTAACGGGAAGTATACCCGATCAATTGTACCTTCGTTGGTAAGTAGGGTGTCGATCACTAAGAGCGAGAACTTAATTCTTACGTCTATCAGTATTTTAGTTATCTAAGTTATTCTATTCTATGTTAAACCTATGCTAAACCTAAGTTAATCCTAATTCTACCGGATAAAAAGGGGGGGTTCAGTTTGAGAGATTGGAACGGGTTTTGTTGGTGACTTAACGCTACTTAAGCTACTCTAATGCATAGAAGAGACTAATCAAGAAAATAGAGGAACGGTTCAAGCCTATGGTAAGGACACTGTATTAACCATGATTAATCTGATAGAATGCAGGTTTGTTTATTAGTGCAATGACTGTCTTATTGTTGTCCAATATATCATTCCTAGATTTAGGCAGTACTTCTTCCTAAAACCTAGATATGTTGATTCTGTCACAATTAGGCACATCCGCATAAACTATACACGGTTGGTTATAATCTATCTTAGAAGTTCAATGCGGGTGATCTCATTGACGACTAGCTCATAAAGACTTTACTAACTTACTGTTTAACGCTTCTATATATTGGTAGTCCACTAGCCCCAATACATCCTTCAAGGAATCAGAAAATTATTTGTTAATCATAGGTCCCTCCCTAGTCCAACTTGTTCACTAAACCTTAAAGGGCAGGACAACGCATTAATTTGTGATCCTATTATTCCAGATATAAAAATTGCAGATATGAAGAGCTATCCCTGTATCTAGCCAACTATCTATTTGTATTCCTAGACCTAGTTGAATGATAGGTCGCATACTTAACCACATAAGCAAGTATTAATTGATAAACATAATTCAACACACAGTCAATAAGAGGCAATCGATATAAACAAAACCAAATGTTAAATCTTCATAAGCATGGCTAATACCTAAAGGTATTAGCCAATAACCATTGTAATTACATATTTAAATGTCATAGATGAACGATTAAGGTAAACTAACCAAGGTAATGAATGATACCAACAACCAAATGCGTATTTAGAGTATAAGGGAATTACACGATGTTTCCTTTATGATTAAGAGCTTTGCTTGACCTTCTCTGTTCTTCTTAACCTCTAAAAATCGTCCTCTATGATTAGGGCTTCCAAAATATGGTTAAGCACACCCTAAAGTCGTGTTTAGGGTTTTGTATTTATAGCTGCTTGAATTAAGTCGATACGCCGTATCCGTTGAGGTCAATACAGCGTATTCGAGTTTCCTTAAAGTAGGGACCACGTTTGTCATCATCCAGAATGTTCTTCGAGTATATCTTCTTGGATACGGCGTATGATGCATTCTAAATACGGCGTATAGATGATTGTGTCTTCGTGGTTTCTTGTGAAGTTTAGGTGTAGATACGACGTATCTTCTTGATGGTTACGGCATATTGAATGTCAGATCAGTAGGTTTCTTGATTTCTTCGTTTAAGCTCTAAAATACGCACCTTTTAGCTAATCTTCTCCAATTGTTCCATAATTGACACAAATAACTAATATAACAGATTAAGTACTAATTCATGCAATAATTATATCAAATGAGTATTTTCATGGAATAAATGATGCTATAAAAGTGATGTTATTTGATGTCATCAATATGCATGGTCACTTCCTGGATATATTAAGAATTCAAAAGGAAGGTGCCCTGCTGTGTGGGATATTGGATATCATAACACAATAGAGATGGTAGGGATTGGCCGAATCTAGAGAGAGAAAGAAAAGAGAGAAAAGCTTCTAGTGAGAGAAAGTGCTATTTAATAAATGAAATGACCAACCATCTATTTCATGGGACGGAATAGGTATTTATATGTCTTTACAAAACCGGCCTAAGTCCTTGATATGGGCTTACCGGACCCATTACCGTATGTCATACGTTAAACATTAAACTACGAGCTAGGATAAACTGTAAAATACACATGGTAACCGAGTCGTTTTCTTAAACCTAATAATCTCCCCCTAAGGGAGGTCTCCATTGAAAATACTAACTTAAGCTCAACTATCTTCCGATTGATATTGTGTTCCAGCTCTTAGTCTTTGATTCTTCATTTGATATCTTGTACTTTGATGTAGTGATCTTTGACTTGTGGCTTAAGCTTGTTCCTTTAAGCTTAACTCTGTATGTAATTTTGAGCTTCTTGAGATCATCAGCCAAATGTAATATCTAATCATCATCTTGTGATCTTTTGCCATCTTGTGTGCTTGTGACTTTCGGACCAACATGCTCATACCTTTCTTGATCTTGAAAGCTTGAATATTCTTTGTTCTTGAAGTTCTTTTACTTTAATACTTGGTCACTTCAAGAAGGGCATGTGATATCAGAGTAGCGAAAGCCTTGAAACATTTACTTGAGCTTTCATGATGTCTTAAGATGTGTCGGTCAAGTATGAACATATGGTTATGAATTTGACTTGTCTCTGGCTAAGAGTTGCTACCGTCGGGAATACCTGCAGGTTTACGTTAGTAATAAACAGACGAAAGAGTCTTTGTTGACTTTCATAAAAAACTGTTGTAAAAACCACAGTTCCCTGTTAATCAATATAAATATTGCCTGTGATCAGGTAGAATTTTGAAGAATCTCCTTGACAGGGTTTCGCAGCTGCACTAGCCATTCTCAATACCAGAGCGTCTCAAAGTAGACAACACGATATGAGTGAATCAGTGAGTTACTATCTCACCGATTTAAGAGAAAAATGATTTGAAAATCAATCGACGTGTCACTTGTAAAAGTGTTTTTGTAACACATCGAGAGTTTTAAGCGTTTATCCAAATTCATCAATCGTCAATTCATAATCTGGCCCGAATCGATATCCAGTGTCATAAGTTTGATCCATTTAGGATCTCACAAGTCACCTACCGTAAAGCTTGTTTGATGTTAGCTCTAACAGGATTTCCATCTTCATTGTGAATACTTAAGTATCACTCGGATGTTCTGGCAATACCACAAGGATAATGCATAGGACTCTTAAGATATTCCTTGTTTTCACAGTGTATGAAAGACAAATATATTAGAAAAGTGTCCTAATGAGATTTATGGATGATATCTTGGCTCTAGACTTAATAGTGCATTTTGGTTTTAGTGATCAGAGGCTAGAGTTGACTACCACCTTTTCAATATCAACTAACTCGGAGTGAGAAAGCTAATAGAAATGCGTGAATCTCCATGAGAAATGAAACAAGAGTTTGTTGAGAGACCTTGAGTGGCTAGGGGGTTGTGCATTACGTCATTAGGTCCATGATGACTATCTTCAATACCAGACAACATCTTAGTGTTTCTGATAGTTTATGCATTGACCTAGTTTCTGTCTAAGTGTATGGAGGGCTTCTTTCTTTTCACCCTTTATCCTAATAATTCTTTTTCATTCTTCAACCCCTTTAGTGCTTACTGAGACATCATGACTAGTACCTTGTTAGGTTTGTTCCAGTACCAGCTCTATCTCAGTCGGCACTATTCCTTTATTCTCACTTTTACTCCTTTTTATGTCATACATAAGGACTTCTACACTAACTAATGGATTTTCCCTGGGTAGATCCCTCCGGTTCTGGCAGGATCATGGGAACAAATACCTAACCTTACCAACCTTATAACTCTGATAAAATGAAATGCGTGGTTGGTCTTTTGGTACTATTCTCCTTGCCATAAAACCATTTAAAAAACTCAATCAAGATACTTGTGATATAAATATCAAAGCTTTTTGTACCTTGATTGTTTTGGCTTTTCAGAAACGCTCCCCCTCAACATGTGCATCGATATATGAAAATGTTTAGCACATGGAGGATGGAGTACACACATGAGTCTATAAAATCACATTTTTTTATAAGTTTTCATATTTTAATCACATTTTCTCTCCTTATCAAAAATTTCAACCCTTTGATGTTTTGGATATCAAATGATTCAAATACGTTAAAAATCTAGGAGAAAAATGTTCTGATTATTCACAAGCCGATTAGGGAACATATTAATGCTCCCCTTCAAACTATAAGGGTATGTGTTAATGTCAGGTATAATAATTTTGAAGGAGTTTATGTTTAACGAAAAACTCGTAAAAAATTTATACATTGACACTTAACACCTAAAGATACACTACATAATAATGTACAAGATATATTATACAATATAAGATGATATTGACTTGAGTACCAGAATGATGAGATCATTCTGTTCTTTGGATGAGTCTTTAGTCAAAATCTCTGAACCTTCCACTAACAAAGCTTTCGAGACTCCTGAAAATTCGCCTGATCTTGAGCCTTATCTGTAACACCCCCAAAATTAGGTCGCAGCGGAAAGGAAACATTGGGGTGCTACTTCATAGTCCAAACGCACAAGTCACAGAAAACGACCTCAAAAGAGACGTTTTATAAAATGTCACATTCAATTTAGTAAAAATGTCAGAGTTACGCAGGTTCCATTTATAATGTATTAGAAAACATTGTCAAAACGTTTTTCAAATAGTACTCAAGTATTAGCCTTCAAATAATTTATATACCGCGCGACTCGATATGCTCCCCATTGCTTCACTTAGCAAATAGTAACCTGAAAATACATGCTAAAACGTCAACAATAATGTTGGTGAATTCATAGGTTTAAGTAAAAAAAAGCAGTATTGAAATAATTTAAGAAATATTTCAGAAGAAAAGTAGCGTTACAACATTTAAAAGTGTTATTTTCGAATCTCAATCGAAATCTAAGTTGTATTTAATAATCTAGTATGTTCAGTGTGGGACCACTAAGATCGAAGTCATGGTGGTATAAGTACGTATTCTGAAGTCCAAAAACAAGTAAGGTAGCCAGAGAAACACATTCCATCATGTCCTACACTTTGTATTATTGCACTAAGCTAATGACACGAAAGCCTACTAGATTTTTCGCCCATATCGTAATTTAGGATTGCTTTGCCCATCACCCGGACCCACCGCTCAATGTTAAATGCACCCGATCAAACTAGTGACCCAAGTAAAGGTGGGGATTGTCAATCCTGATAGATCTATCCACAACACTCGCGCTTACTACAATAGCAATTAACGGCTCATGATAAGTAGGGACTTAAGTGGCAATATAGTGACTACTTAGGAAATAATATTCAGGCAGTAATCTGGATAGCATAAAATTTAGAAAACACTTGTGTCCATAGTAAAACAATCACGTTGTTCAAAATTCACGGTTTCAAAGGTAGGTATTCAACGATCTCAAATCATGTAGTAACAAATCAAGATTTAGTAAAAATAGTCAGGTAATGCTTACGTATAAAAATCAATAAGTTTATGTAGTAAAACGAGCACGTATTCTCACCCCGAAAACAGTTTATGAAAACCATTAAAAGAGAAAAGGTGGGGTTATGAACTCACAAAGTATTGAAAGGTAATTGTACTGTAGTAAAATATATTGAGATTGTAAAAGTGCATGTAATTCCCCTCGCGGTTTACAAATATTGAAAAGATTGAAATGCCGTGATATGAAAACTCACCTCGAAAGTGTATGGTATATCAACATGTATTCAACAACAATAGAAAATCGCGTCACGCAAATCGTGAATTGCAACCTTACGGCCAATATAGTCGTATAAGTATAAACACTTGATTAATTTATAGGTCGTATAGTCATCTATACATCGTTCGGGCCTATCATAAATTAAGGGTCATGTAGTGATCGTTATGAGGGATAGGACACTTAAACGTACAATCCAACAACTCGTTCGACTACGCCACCCGAAGAGGCCTCATTATAAAAATCACTAGTAATATAGTACTTTGATAACTAATACCCACATATCGGTATATATAGCTCAATCAATCTAATTGTTTTGTAAATTTGTGTTTTAATATGCTTAAAACGTTTATAATTACCAGCGCGAGTGGTGAGTACTCACTCTCATATTGCGTCTCCCTTCGCCCCCCCCAACCGCTCCCCCCTCTTAAGCCCAGCATCCTTTAAACAGTCCATTCTTCTTGCGTTTCTTATGCCCATCTTTTCGTATTAAGATGAGTTATCATAATTTGATATTTTCCATATTTTGACCCCCTGGTGAACAGTAAATTTTACTGTTCACATCAGACGTAAGTTTTATTTCAATCGTATTTGTTATCGTAAAACCCGTAAATGTCGTATTTTATTCGTTATAGTTCCGTTTTTAGCGATTCTTTCGAGCATGTTCTCGTAATTGAAAGTTTTATTGATTTATGAAGTTTAAAAATATAAAAGTTTCTGTCATGAATAGTAATTTTTATAAAAATAGTTTTATAACACCCGGTATTAACGTAAATCGTATTTTTATCGTATCTTTTTCATTATAAGGCGGTTTTTCAAGTTCTCTACATATTTGGAAACGTCATGAGGTGTACTATCTTTCTAATACATAATATGGCTGTTTCAAAAGTCGACCCAAAACAGTCCCATTGAAATAAATAGGTACACTCGTATAACTTTGTTTTTATAACTTACTTTCTATACTTTTCAACTAAATAATTACCACAATTCCTTTATAACTCATAATATACTTATGTCATATATATTATATATTCCAAGATCACAAGTTCATATGAAAAAGTGTTAAAAATCATAATCACAAGTAGAAATATGTTTTACATGTTTAAAAGTATCCTAATGGTGATTTCACTATATAAACATCACATATGCATATAATCATATAAATGAAAAGTTAAGGGCTTAAGATAACCTTAATGAGATGATGTAGGATGATGACAAATAAGTGCTAAACCCTTGTTTAGACTTTAAACCCAAGATTATAACCAAGAAAACCCTAGTTTCCAAATGAAAACCCTAACTTCTCTTTTCTTGCTTAATCCTTGAAAATGGTTAACCAATGCTTGGAACCATCTTAGAATATCTTAGATATGATGTGTGTAGGTGTGTATAGGTGATAGAAAATTTGATACGGATTATCTTGGATGGGTGTTTGTAGCCGTGGGCTATAGAGGAGCAAAAAGGAAGGTTTTTGGTGATTTCTAGTTAAGTATTTTGTTATCTATGTTTACTTGCAATGCATACTAGTATATATATGGAAGTCTTGGTAAAAAAAATGCAATAGTGGTCAAGGAGGCATAAGGAGGGTTTTAAGGGGTCTTGGTCATGGTCTTTGGTCAAAGAAACAAGATATGGGCTAGGTTTAATGAAGTAGGATGTACAAAGACCAAGTTGCAAGATTTTTGCATATTTCTTTGTATCATTTGCTCCATATCCGGCCAATATGAGATATATATGATATATTTTTGTAGTTTTTATGTATTGGGTATAAATGTGGGTATTTGTTGAAGTGTAGAAAAGTTTTGGTGCTTCCGGGTATGCCTAAACGTAATTTATCGCGAAACGTAAACGTTTTACGTAACCGATAAAAATAAAACATAATAAGTTGATTATTACTTTCATAATAATAATATAATGATGGCTTGACGTAAACTTTAATTTGTTTGGTGTCCGTTTACGCTAAACGATAATTTTTAACTTACGCGATTTAACTTAACTATTAAATTTAAAAGCGAACGCGTACAAAAAAATAATAATTAGTGAAATAGATGATGTCGTAAATGACCTGAAAAAACGGAATGTTACATCGGTATAGATGTAAAGTGTCATTTAGTTGGGTTGATTGGTTAAAAAATCCTCATCTTATAACTTTGTAATTTTCTAGCTCCTTGCAAGTTTTGCTAATAAAGTGCCGTTAAAAAAAAGATTAATTTTAACTTTCACAGTCATATTACTGTTGGATTGAATGGTAGTTGGATAGCAATGCATGACTAGAAGTGTGTGAGCCTATTGGGGGCACACACGAAAAACATTTAGTGTACGTTATGATACTTCACGTTAAAGCTTCTAAATGTAAACCTTTGGACAAGAATCAAACTAGACAAAGCTCATGAGTGACCTAATCCCTATGACCGGCTCTGAGAAGGTTCTAGAGGGGTTTGAAAGTGTCTAGGTTTATTAAGGAAGATAAGAATTGAAAGAGTTTTGATAAGACTTAAGCACAAAGAGTTTTAGCCTTATCATATAAGGTGTTTTAGCCTTATCATATAAGGTGTTTTAGCCTTATCATGAGTTAAGGGCTTGAAGCTATAAAAGCCACCCCTCTCCAGCTCATTTTGGACGTGAGATTCAATAAACAAAACCCTAAAATTATGCCTTTCCTTCTCCTAATCACAAAACAGCCGAAATCAAACCATTTGTCAAAACAGTTTTGATTTTCGGTGATCCCAAAAACCTCTTGTTCAATTTTGGTTAACTCTTTTAGGGTTAAACCACTTGTGATTCGATCCCAAGTTTGTTCCAAAGGGTTAAATACATTGGTTTACATATTGTCAAGGTGTGACAATAATTGGATTCGAGCTAGGGGTTGTAGATCTCTATTTCGGTGGTACTGTAACAAGGGTCAACCAAATTCGGTGAAACTCTTGTGTTCATCATCTGATTTTCGGTTCTCAAGTACAAGAGTGGTTTTGAGGCTTTATTCAGGGGTGATTATATTAAAAGTGTTGTTTGGGTTATACGTGAAGTAGGACTAGCATCCGGACGTGCTTGTTTACATGTTTGTGTGAGCACTCGTAGAGGTGACAACTTAGTCACTTGTTTCATAACCATTTGATGTTGACTTCAAGGGTATGTCTCTATTTACTTTTCATGTTCCTTAATTTGTTTATTTATTGTGTGTTAATTATATGAACCAAACAAGATCCATATCCGCTGCGTACTCGTACGGTTAATGGTTAACTGATTATCAAATTCCAACAGTGGCATCACGAGTCAACTCGTTTGGTGTTCTTATGGGTTACACACATAATTAAACACCCTTAGGGCTGCATGAAATTGGTTTATTTATTGTTTTTATTGAAAATTATGGCAACGACATGCAATCCTTGTCATAAATAATGAATAAACACCTAGAATCAACACAAATGTAATATGATAAAATAAGAAGAATAGATCTAAAATTAAATGTTAATTAAGCTGCCATGATTATTCTATTCTTATTTTATCTCGGCTGTAAGACTCACGCAATCATGTTATATGATGGATGTGGCGATCTAAGCACTTTAGCAGAAAACCTAGTGAGAGTCTTATGGTTCTCCAATTTGGGAAGACTCTTTTGAGAACTCGAGGCATTATGTGATTTACTGCTTTCATTATAAGAGTTTGTTCCTCAATTTTAATCCATATTTTAGTCTGTTTTAATTGCTCATATGTGATATGCCTTGTGTCTAGTCAATATTTGCAAAGTAGACTTTATAAAACTCTTAAGACCGGACTAATACTTATAGAGAAATTTAGATTGAACATGTCTAACATTATGCATACTCCATGTGACTTGTTATGTGTTATTTGCGAAACCGGGGTTTTTGGACAAATTAATACGGACATTAAACTATAAAATTTGATTTCTTGTTAAGCTTTTGTTTTACATGCGCAATATGGGGTTGAATTGATCTTTGATTTTCTCCCGCCCCACTACATGCTTCGGCATATGAGGGAATTATTGGAATTACTTGTGTTTTCGGACCAAGTAGGAGTACAATATAGGGTTTGATCAATTTGTAATCCCACCATATTGGTTTGACAAAATGATGGCTATACCAAAAAGGTTAACAAAATGTTTTCTTAACTTTGTGCTACAAGTTGTTTTGCATGCTTCTTGTACACAACTTTGTCACATTTATGTGTATACCCTTATATGAAGTTTTAAGTCTATGCCAGCCAAAACTAGAACACGTGCATTTGGCTTGACCTCTCTGGTCAGACCTCAGGGCCTTGCCAACCCATGGCGAATTTTTTTCATAGGTCAGATCTATATCAATTTTCGCACGTTCTGTTTTGGTGGACTTAAATCGAGTTTCCTGGTCAGACCTCGGACCCGAGGCATAAGATGAGACCAAATATGCTTTTGACATTACTATAAGAGTTACTAATGTCATTAGTCTCATAAATCTAAGAGTTGCATTCCATGCAATTAACGCTCGTCGCTTACCTCTTGCCCTACTTGTTTACACGTTGGTCAGACCTTCTGTAATAAGTGGGAGGTCAAGTTGGATCTTAGTCTTATTAGTAATTAATTGGGTAGTTAATTCCTTTAAGAATTTAATTATCGACAATACTAATATTTGAACTTTTTCTAATTGTAGATGACAACCTCGTCAGCTAACAATTCGGTCTTCAGGGGCTTCTTTGAGAAGCAAAAATTGACTGGACCAAACTTTATTGAGATAGGACATTGGAAGAGGAACTTTCCTCAGTATTTAGCCGAGTTGTTGAAGAAGAAAAAGAATGCAACCTCTGGAGCTGGTGGTTCAGGTATCTTCACTATAGAACTCAATACTTTCCTTAATAGATCATAGATCTATGACACTTGTTGTGGTATTCATATTTGTAATACAACGCAGGGTCTAAGGACAAGTAGGAAACTAAAGCCGAGGGATCTTAGCTTGTACGTGGGCAATGGTCAACGTGAAGCTGTTGAAGCAATTGGCATTTTTTATTTATGTCTCCCGAGTGGATTAGAGATTGTTTTGAACAATTGTCATTATGCTCCCTTTATTACTAGAGGAGTAATTTATGTTTACCGTTTGTACGAAAATGGTTTAATTAACCGCTTCGTGAATAATACAATTCAAGTTTCTAGGAATAACATGGTTTATTTTAGTGCTATCCTAAGGGATGGTATTTTT
>BQNB010163953.1:0-14386 GCA_026074375.1 Tanacetum coccineum
ATATATATACGTATATATATATATATATAAGCCCAAAATGAGCATAAGCCCAACATGAACCGAAATCCAATAAGCCGAAGCCCAATAAGTCATAAGCCCAAAAAAAGCCGAAAACGAAATAAGTCATAAGCCCAAATACAAGCCGAAAATGAAATAAGCTATAAGCCTAATATATAAGCCGAACCAATAAGCCAAGACTAAATAAACCATAAGCAAAAATATAAGCCGAAACATAAATAAGCCATAAGCTCGAATATAAGCCAAATCAATATTAAGCCATAAGCTCGAAATCAAATAAGCCGAGACAATAAGCCATAAGCCCAATAATAAGCCGAAACTAAAAAGACCGAATGGTTATTGGGCCGAGCCCAATAACCCACATTCCTTTCAGTTATGCCGAACCAAACAAACCAAGCCCAAACACCAAATAAGCCCAACTAGCTTAATAAGCCCTTGACTCAAAGTAAATTCACCACCACAACCATAATTTAAAAGTGACTATTTCTTGTTCTTTTCTCTTTATACTCGATCCAAACAAACACCCCCTTTTTCAATCCGTTTCATTTTAAGGTTTCTATTTTTACGACGATCAACTTGTATAACTAGCACTTAGACACCATAAGAAACATAAAAGTATAACTTAAAATTAGTTTAGACCACTTACAATTTAGGTTTTTGAAAAGCGAGAAGGATGCGAAACCGACAACCCAAACGTTGTTTTTTATAACCCAAGACTACCAAATATCAACCCGATAGTGTTCCCCGTGTTCTTGCTAAATCTTCAAAAATTATGTTTTCTTGGCCTTGTGTGTTGCGTCCAAATATAGGAGAGAAAGAAAGAGAGAGATTTTGATTTTTAAAAGTATGAAAAATGCATATTTAAGGTTAAAACAAAATGTAATGTACCATACAAGGACCAAAAGTGCTAAAAATGCCTTTGTGTTCCCTCTTTTGTAAAAACATGTAATCTTATGATCAAACCAAGAACAAGAGAGAGATGTGGGTTGTGATGTTAAAGAGAGAGAATAGATGGAAAATGGATGAAGTGTATAATAATGAATGTGTAAAAATGGAACAACCAACCCCTCTCCAAGGCTAGGAGAGGGTTTATATACTACATGTTGTGGCCGGCCCACGGGTTCTAATGGGCTTCCCATGGACCTTGGGCCGTGCTAGTTTACTTAACAAAACGTTACACATACTAAGCGCTAGGACGTAATAAACCTTGGAAGTACCGATACCTTTTTGTGTTTCCATACAATCTCCCCCCTAAGGGATGGTCACTCTATTTTACAAAACTTTAAGCTAGCTACTATGCTTTGTTCTTTAGTCTTTGCTCGTACCTTTTGGCTCTCCTGTGAGTATGTTGGTTAGTGATCATTGATATCTGGATTGAGCTTGTTCCTTGAACTTGTATTTGACGTTGTGATCTTGAGCATCTTGGAGATATCACCAAGGCACAAATCTCTTTACGCCATCTTGTAACTTTGCCATCTTGTGGACCTGCAACTTTTGTACCGACATGCTTATACCTTTCTTGATTTGGTGATTTGGAAAGCTTTAATGTTGCATCTTTCTTGAAATTCTTTAACTTTAACACTTCGTCAGGTATCAGAGTAGCGGAAGTCTTGAAACATGTACTTGAGCTTTCATGATGTCTTTATGTTTTGTCGGTCGGGTATGAGCATGTGATGAATATGGCTTTGTCATTCGCCCGGGTTTGGTTGGAGTAACCTTCGAATCCATGAGGATCGACCTGTGATCAGATAGATTCAATTTAAGAAGAATCTTCTTGACAGGATTTCCAACTGTAGTATTGAATCTTTCTAACACAGAAGTATTAGATTCATCGTACTCAGCATGTTCTCATTTCGAACGTATCTCAAAGCAGACAGCACGATAGAGTAAACCAGTGAGTTACTGTCTCCGATTGAATAGAAAAATTGATTTGAAAATCAATTCGGTGTATCACTTGCAATAATTGTTTTTGTGACACACCGAGGTGTTAATCATTTCTAAAAATCATGAAACAACCGTTGATCCATTTCATGGACAGAAGTTTGTTCTATAGAATTTGCACCATCGTTCTTCTAGTTTGGTCCACAAGTTTGATTCATAAAGAATCGCACAAGTTACCTACCATGAGCTTGTTTGATGTTGGCTCAAGAAGGATTTCCATCTTCATTGTGAATACCTAAGTATCACTCGGATGTTCTAGCAAAATCATAAGGATCTTGCGTAGGACTCTAATGATATTACTTGTATTCACATTGTGTGAGTATAAAGGCTAAATTATGACACGTATCCTTATGTGGATTAATGGATGATCTCTTTTGGCTCTAGACTCAATTGTGAACTTTTATTTTAGTGATCGGAGTCTGGAGCTGAGTGCCACCTTTTCAATATCAACTAACTCGGAGTGAGAAAGTCAATAGAAATGAGTGTATCTCCGTGAGTTTTGAAACAAAGTCTTTCCGACTTTGAGTGGCTGGGAGGGGTTTGTGCATAGCGTCACTGGGTCCATGACTGTCTTCAATGTCAGACAACACCTAAGTGTTTCTGACAGCATATGTATTGACCCGGTTTCTGCCTAAGTGTATGGAGGGCTTCTTTCTTTTCACCCTTTATCCTTACATTTCTTTTTCATTCTTCAACCCCTTCAATGCTTACCGAGACTTCATAACTAACACCTTGTTGGGTTTGTTCCAGTGTTAGCTCCATCTCAGTCGGCATTATTCCCGATTCTCACTTTTTCTCCTTTTTAATCATACCTAAGGACTTCTACACTAACTAGTGGATATCCCTGGGTAGATCCCTCCGGTTCTGGCTGGATCATGGGATTTGAATACCTATACCTAACCACCTTATAACTCCATAAAATTAAGTACATGGTCGGTCTTTTAGGGTATTCCATCACCATTACAAACCAAAATCATTGAAAAATTCATTCAAAGTGTTTGATATAAATATCAAAAGGTTTACACTTTGAATGTTTTTAATCATCACTAAAAGCTCCCCCTTAACATGTGCATTGTAATCGTAGTACATGCTAAGTGTAGAGTGTACTGAGTCCATTTTATATGATCACATTCTGTCAATATACATTAAGTCCAGGTTAATCACATTTTCTCCCCTTATCCAAAATGTTAATCCCTTGATATTTTGGATATCAATTGATTAACCGTTCGGGGACAAAATGATGTATTCTAGCAGAATGGAACATATTATTGCTCCCCCTCAACTTTTGAGGGTTTATAAGATGGTGCCGAGTACAATTATTTGAAAGATTTTGAATTTACTAAGAAATTCTTGTAAAATTTGTACTCGAGCACATCTTATTTTTCACCAAAAAATCTACACTAGTTATTAACATATTCACAAGATAAAATTATTTACGAGGATTGACCTTATAAGATGAGAACAACATATGATAAATCATATGGTCCTTTAAAGTAGCCGTAAGTCACCCCCGTATGGTCTTCCACTAACAAATCTCTCCAAACTCCGAAAGATCCTCCTTGTCTTTAATCTTTTGTCAATTGCCAGAATCATAGCTCTTGCATTCACTTTTTCCCGTTAGCTCCAAAAAGTCTGAGGCAGATACTCCATTCTGATTCCCTTGAGGCGATCATTCAGAGTAGTCCGAACATCATCGAGAGTACCATCGCTAAACTTGTGTAGTTCATCAATGCGCATCAATCTGTTCTTCTTGTCTTTGTTCTCATAAATGAATCCTCTGGGATCGGAGTATGGTGTGTAAGCGTCTCTTCTTCTCAAATTGGATCTGTACGTGTCAGGCTTTATGAGGTTGAGTTTCTTTTGATAGCTTTCAACACCCAATTGAAGGTCTTCCACATGCCTTTGGATGACAACACTTCTTGTGAACATTCTTAAGGAGACATTAAATGCAATACGTTCTTCACCGTTGAGGTTTGTCAACTTTCCTTGCACATAAAAAAAAAAAAAAAAAGACAAGTAGCATGTCTTCAATGTCTTGGATACGAAGTCTGTGAAAATCGCCTTATTTGAACTTGTAAAGAATGTCGTCATCCTTACGTACAGTGATCCAGTCAAGATGCTTGTAGTTTTGCCATTCGACTATTTCCACCTTTGTGACAGCAATAATTCTTCTCTTTGAGTAGACGTCACGAGCTGATTCCTTTGTGATTGCAAATGCATAGAATTATCTTCTCTTTTTGCCCTAATGTGAGATTCCCCAGAGTGCGAATTTGTCGTAGTTGACTATCACTTGACTCTACATTAAGTTGGGCACTAAGTCTTCTATCCATTTAATATGCCTGTAATCTGCAGCCTTGGTCTTCGTAACTGAATAGAGTACTTCCGGCTTGACTCACCACCACGTAGGTACTCAAGGTCGTTATTGATGAAGTGATGAAACGGTATGACATGACGACCTTGAGAATTTGGAACTAACGGTAGTGGCTTTTGCAGATCATGAGGATATTGCGACCTTAAAGGGTTTGATCAGTCCTAATTTTTCCCTTGTGCTTTGTAGACTTCTTCACAAAAGTATTCAAGTTCAGTTAAGCTCTTGCATGTTCCTTTCATCAGCTCAAATGTTGAGACTGCTTAACAATTAGGTGTAGTGTTTTAAATTTAAGCAGTTCATCACAAAAGCGGAGAAGTCAAATGAAGTCGTATGTTAGCTTATCGATTGCACTCCCTAGGGTCTTATCTGTTCTTTGCCAGTATTGCTTAGCCAAGGTGGAACGATTTCATGAACACAGGTACAGACTTGTTGCCATGCATGATCAGGAGAAGGTAGTCCGTTTAGGTTGTTGAAACCAGTCAGGAAGATGATGGACCTCTTCTTCCGCTTGTTCATCATAGACACCTGTTTCAAATTCCTGATGTGCAGGTGCTTCAAAGACATCTGTAGATTGTATAGTTTCCTCTAGTGGAGCAGATTGGCTAGCAGATTGCTTATGAGTCTTAGAACCTGTAGTAGTCTTTCCTGCTGTTGTGGTTGTCTTTTCTCTTGGAGCACTAGTAGATTCACGTTATTTTCCTGACGTTCTTCTTTTGGACCCCTGGTCTGTTCCAGCGGAGGGTTCTTGATCATCATCTGCCCCATCTCGAGGTCTTTTTATTGTGACCGTATCGCCATAAGTATCTAGCAGAATTTTGTTGGCTTCATACGCATCAACTAATGCCTTGTAGAGCTGCCTTTGAATGTCAGACCTATTGATAGAGTTTTCACTTCCCCCCCATCATGTTAATTAAGTCTTTTTCAGCTCTATTCTTAAAGATTAGCAGCTACAGCATGAAGAAACGTCTTGGCTTCCTTTGATGATCGAACAACCTAAGAGTCGAGTTTGTTCGTTTTACTAACTTCTTAATTTTTGAGTGATCTTCGAGACTTCTTTCTTGACTTGTTCCTTGATTACTTATCCTTCATCGATTGAATCAAGGAATTGTTGATTTTTAGTATGAGCCTCTTCTCGAATTCTATCATACTTCAGTTGGACTGCAACATCTACTGCTTCCTGCATTTTATTTGCCAAGTACTGGTCAACGATGCCAGGAATGGAGGAGAGTGCTTCAGCATATTGATTTGTTTGTCTGAGTTCTGAGAAGTTATCTTCTAATGCTTTTAGTCTGTAATCAAAACCAAACAACGAACCAAAGTCAGGAAGATTTTGTAGCGAGGAACTTGGAGTAGTAGCCGGTGTCAGGATTGGTGGTTGTTGTAATTGAATGAAGAGAGGATTCGGTTTTGGAGGACGATTGGTTGGGGCAAAGAAGGATGGCTCCGCAATGGCAGTGACATGAATATCTATTAGAGCGGTGCCTTCAGCATGTTGTCCAAATATAGCATCAACATCGGTATCTTGATTTAGATTTAGCATGTTGGAGACGAAGCCAGATGATACAGAAGAGCTCTGTTGTTGACCATCAGGATTTACTGGAGTTAGGGTCACATAAGTGTCTTCAATTTCCTGGGTTGCTTGAACCTGGGGCAATATAACATTTGTCATTACATCATCTCTTCCTTCAAGATTGGCATTGGTATCTTTGACCGCCTCATTTTCTTGGTCCTCTACATATGTAGCATCTTCATCCGACTTTTCTCCTTCATCATCCATCCCTTCAACTTCATTGTTACTGTCTTCATCATCTGAGGATGAAACACGAGAGGGTGTATGAACTATAGGATCGAATGTATCATCTTCATCAGTTTCCTCTTCATGTATTGTTTCATCATCATGAGTTGTGAGCTTTAGATGAATGAAATCATCACCATCATCTTCTAATTCAGTATGTGCTTCATCATCATCATCTTGAACGTTTTCATCATCGTCATTTTTATCATCATTTTTATTATCTTGAGCATTCTCATCATCGTCATTTTTATCATCAGCTTGATCATCTTCACTCGACCTCCAGGAGATAACATCATCTGAGTCATAATCAGGTGCATCGGGAACCCCTGGTGAAACACCAGTTCCTTCATCTGCACCAGACCCGCTGGCATGAGAGTAAGTGAGTCTTCTTTACGGCTTCTCCTTTGTTGATTATCTTGAGTTGCTCAGCTTCTGTCAACACCGCCTCAGAGATAGTCTCTAACTCTTTAGCCTTCTGCTTTCCTTTTCCAGACTTCTTTTCTTTCTTTTCTTTGGGGACTGTGGGAGGCTTCTGCTTAGTGGTTGCATCAGTATCAGCTTTCTTCTTACTTCCTTTTGTCTTTGGAGGAATCTTTCCTGAAGCAATAGCATAATACTCTTTGTATGATTCAGAGTTGCGGATGTCCTTGTTGGTTAATGCTACTGGCAAGATAGTCCCTTACAACTGAGTGTCTTCATTCCTTGAGATGACATTGATTGTTGTGAACATTGGGTCATCTCTTTCATAATGCCAATTTACCTTGTTTCTTCGAGGAATTGAAGGGTCTTTATACATGACAAAGTTGACGACTAGCTTGGTGAAACGAGGATAGTACATCCCCCCCCCCCGCATCTGCCCCTCTTTCGTATTTTTGTTCTCAATCTGGTAAATGAAGTCCTCCCACAGACGATATGCATAATCAACCTTCTTGTTATTGTACATTCCCCATAAGATTTGAGCTTGAGAAAGACGAAGACTGTCGTAGGATGGTTTACCACTGAGACATTTGTTGATGATAGCAGCAAATGATCTCCAAGGTTGATGCAGCTTATTGACATTAATATCAGTGATCTTCCTTATTTCTCCAGAGTGACCAAGACTGGCTAGAAATACGAGTATCTCCTTCTCAAGAGGTGGTTCTTCAAACTTCTTATTACCGACTTTAGGGTAAATTTGAAGAATGTCTCTGAATTGATCAAGATTGAGAATGTGCTTTTTGTTATTCATCTTGAATCTGACAGATCGGTTATGAATATATGCAGAGGCCCAGAATTCTTGCATATAGATCTCTGGAACATCAGCAAAAACTTAGAATGCCTTGTAGAAAGGAGTGAGTTTTAACACATCGTAGACTACTTGAAGAGTTGCTTCCTTTGATGTGACATCCGAGCTTAATCGAAGATTACATTTACCAATCTTAAGTCGGTTGGCAGGAGCAACTAAAGCATCATCCAAAGCAATCTGATCTGCTATTGAGATTTCCATGAGTCTGTTTAAGAAAAAGTGAGTGCGGTTTATAATGTGACACAATCATTCATGCATGAGAACCTTTATGACTTTTAGCACTTTTAAGATCAATCATCTTAGATAGACTAATAACGTATGAGACAAAGGCACCTATTGTAACAACTAAGTTGAATGTAGTTAACCTTGGTTTTGTCAAGCTGTTAATGTCTATTTTAAACTAAGAGACTTGTTTAATTTAACCTTAGTTGGAAAAAATCTGATCTTAAGTGTGTTATGTCAAAAAATTGGTTATGCTTCTAACACATTAGCACTCAATTGGATCACACTATAAACTTATTGGTTTGACGCACACAAGTATGCACTAGATCTGTTTCCATTCATTTTACACTCGATCGGTCCATGATAATGTTTACTCGTTTGGCCCATGAGTTGGATTACTTGTTTAGTCCAAAAACAAGTTTACTCGTTCGGTCCATTCAATGATTCACTCGTTCGATCCATACTGGATCCACTCGTTCGGTCCTCACTAGGATTCACTCGTTCGGTCCTCACTTGGATTCACTCGTTCGGTCCTCACTTGGATTCACTCGTTCGGTCCTCACTTGGATTCACTCGTTCGGTCCTCACTTGGATTCACTCGTTCGGTCCTCATAGATATTCATTCGTTCGGTCCTCATAGTCATTCACTCGTTCGGTCCGTATTACAAATCACTCGATCGGTTCACTCTATACTGCCACTCGTTCGGTCCATACTTAATTACTCGATCGGTTCACATTACAAATCACTCGATCGGTTCACTCTATACTGCCACTCGTTCGGTCCATACTTAATTACTCGATCGGTTCACATTACAAATCACTCGATCGGTCCATACATTTTCATGATCGTTCAATTCACACATATTTTGATCGTTCGGTTTCTTAATGTTTTACTAGATCGATTCTAACAATTAACCACTTTGTTACAACAATCCCACATAAAACACATAACATTTATACATCATTTTGCATATTTCTAAATTTTCGAGCACAAAGCAATCAAGAACATGTTCAAATCACAACAAATGATAAAACTTGATTAACATATACATATATTACACCTAACACTACCAAAGCCCTTAATCAATTTAAAGTTTTAACCACTTTTTGATTTTAAGAACCCTAATTTTAGAATTAGGGCAACTGCGATCAAGAGTGGTGAAAACGATCAATTCCTTTAGGTTTTGAGATGATTAGGTGATGAAGATCAAGATTTAAGTTATACCTTAGAGATGAAAATGAGTGACTATGCTTGTTTGAGGTGTTGCGATCGGGAGAGTGTGCGTGTGTGTGTTTGAGTATGTTTGTGTGTGTGGTGAACAGTGAAACCAAACGGGGTAGGGGGTGGGATGTCATTTACCTTCATTTCGACTTTAACACTTTTGGCCCCTCTTGTTTAGATGACATATAAGTTTTGCACTTAAGTTTTATAAGGAGAAATCAAGTTAAACTATTAGCACTTTTGGTCCCTAAAGTTTTATACTCGAACACCTATAGACTTAAATTAGCGAACTACACCCTAAAGGCATAAACAAGTAACACATAAGGCACAAGCAAGCTAAACTTAATTAACTTTCTATCAAGAGATATTACGTTATTGTTTAAAAACCTTTTCCCTTTAAAAGCTCATTTTATCAAGACGAAGAGATTTGACATTCTCTCCCCCTCAAACAATGACTCGTTTTCTATTTAAAGAGTTGTAGTCGTTGTTTGAGAAGTCAAATGTTACATGAAAAATATTTTTAGATGATTGAATGATTTTATTTTTGAAAGACAACAAACACCATGGTAAATAAGATTTCTCTTATTTATACACATAGATGCACTGAAACGTACACTTATGGATAAGTATGAAGCATGGGTTGTGATACAAAGTAATCACAAGCCTTTGCATGGTCATAAAGTAGACCATGCCCGAGAATAAATTCCCGTTGAGAGGTCAAGTTTTCTTTTTGAAATACTTGCCTTTGAGATGATGACCGGGTTGCTATTTGAAATAATAGCAAGCCATATGGCATGTTTTGAAAACATTTGAAACTTCTGCTCGAACCTCATTTACAGGCTTGTATCATTGTTAAATGATATTTTTAAGACCGTAAATGTTATCGATTTTTAGAAGACACGCCATTTGAAAACTGCTTTTTGTATTTTTCTCTTTTTTTTTAATTTTGTATTTTTGTTTTTATAAAGGTTTTATAAAATGAAAATCTTTTTGGCCAGTCTGATTTTATATTTTTATCTTTTGTTTTTATAAAATTTATATAAAAAGAAAATGTTTTTGGTTTTTGTGAGTTATATTATATACATATGATACAAAGGATATTCGAATAGGTACCACCACTATTCATCAACGTCATCTGCCAACTTTTTCAGAGTCTCCGGCGTAAAACTTCGCATACCCAGCTTGTTGATTAGAAATTCAATTCTTTCTCGGCCAAGAGCTTTAGTGAAGATGTCCGCCAATTGATACTCCGTATTGACAAAGTAAAGTTCGATCACACCATTTTCAACATGCTCTGATGAGAGTAAATCTGATGTCTATATGCTTGGATCCTGGAAGTTGAACGTTGTTGGCAGCATAAGGCCAATAGCGCTTTTTGTTATCATAGTACATTGGAATTTTATTGAATCCAAAGCCATAGTCGGTAAGTTGTGATCTCATCCAAAGGACTTGAGCACAACAACCGGACAAAGCAATATATTCAGCTTCCGTATTGGATATCGCAGCGCTTTTCTGCCTATTAGATGACCAGCTCACAAGTCTATCAACTAAAAGTTATATACTACCAGATGTGCTATGGCGTGTATCTTGAAAACCAGCATGATCCGCATCTGCAAATGTTGTTAGTGCAAAGGAAGAATCCTTTGGATACCAAAGTCCCCGATTTAAAGATCCTTTTAGATACCGAAAGATCCTTTTTGCCGAATTTAAGTGCTTTTCGGTAGGCCAAGCCTGATACCGGGCACACATGCATATAGCAAATTGTAGGTCAGGTCTACTGGCTGTAAGATAAAGGAGGCTGCCAATCATACCACGATAGTGTGATGGATCTACAGCTTTCCCTTCTTTATCCTTATCCAGTTTGGACTTCTCCACCATGGGAGTATCCACTGGGTTACAAGATTCAAAGCCATATTTCTTTAGTGATTCAAGAGCATATTTAGATTGGTTTATGAAGATGCCTCTGGGACTTTGAGAAATCTGTAGTCCATAGAAAAATGAGATTTTACCCATCATCGACATCTTGAATTTTGAACACATTATTTTAGCGAATAGATCACAAAGTTCAGGAGTAGATGCAGCAAAGATAATATCATTGACATAGATTTGTACCAGTAGTAGTTCCTTGCCTTCTCTATGGATGAACATAGTAGGATCCACTGAGCCTTTTGAGAAGTCATTGGATATCAGGAATGAAGACAACATATCATACCACGCGCGTGGAGCTTGTTTCAACCCATAAAGAGCTTTCTTAAGCTTGTAAACGTAGTTAGGTTTGTCTGGATCCACAAATCCGTCCGGTTAGCTAACATAAACCTCTTCCCGTAGATTACCATTCAGAAATGCAGTCTTCACATCCATTTGATAGACGACCATGTTCATATGAGCAGCAAACGCTAGAAAAATTCGTATAGCCTCTAATCTTGCAACCAGAGCAAAGGACTCTTCAAAATCGATTCCCTCTTCTTAACGATTACCATAAGCGACCAACCGATCCTTGTTTTTCAAAATACCTCATAACTCATCAAGCTTAACCTTATAGATCCACTTAAGAGTGATGACAAATGCTTTATCAGGAGGAGGAACAAGTTCCTAAACTTCCAGACGTTCAAATTCATGAAGTTCCTCTTGCATAGCTTCAATCCAACATGCTTGAGTTAATGCGTCTTTGTAGTTCTTAGGTTCGACTGATGTGAGAAAAAGGCATCATAGTACAAATCAGGCTTGGGTTCATGGGAGTTGTAGTCGTGTGAAACTGTCTAGTCGAGAGCACCGATTATATTCTCAAGTGGGTGATCCTTAGTCCATTTGTTATTGTGTTCAGAAACTTGGTGATCGGGAGGCACAATTGTATGAATAATATCCGATGATAAGTATTGACCAGATGCAACTGCCCGGATTGGAATACCAAAGTACGGATCATTACCCATGTGTGCAACTTCAATATCATGATTATCTTCTTCAGCATCATGAGAAATAATAGGAGTTTGATTTTCTTGTGTTGTATAAGAGTTACTTGATGATGGTGTATCTTGATTAACTATAGTTAAGAAAGGTGGAGCCAGTTGATACAGCATGTTTCAGTGCAACTGCTTCAGGAATAGGAGGCACTGACTTCTGGTGGCTTGTAAATCACATAAGGTGAGGATAAACTGACTCATTCAAGACATTGTTGAAAACAACAAATCCCAGTCAGAATCTCGAAGGTGGGTGCAAAATGGTGTTGAAAAAGAGGTTTGGCCACAGAGTCCTGAACTGATTGTTACAGGAGTCATTTCATGAAGTGCGGGTCCTGAACTGCTATGTTCAGAAGCCATTGCGGTCAGCTCATCAAAGTCAACATGAATGGTTTCAATTATTCGTCTGGTACGTCTGTTGTAAATCCGGAATGCTTTCTTCGTGGGAGCATATCCAATGAAAATACCAATGTCAGCCTTCGGTTGTAACTTGCCCAAATTCTCGCTATCATTCGTTGGGTAGCAGAGTGCACCAAACACATGTAGATACGATAGATCGGGAGGTTTGTCGTGTAAAAGCTCATATGGTGTTTTATCGTGACGACAACGTATCATGGAAGGATTTTGGGTATAACATGTTGTGGCAACCGCTTCGGCCGATAGAAATAATGGAGCTTTTGCATAAATTAACATAGTGCGGGCTACTTCAATTAGCGTATGATTTCGTCTTTCAACAACACCGTTTTGCTGTGGAGAGCATGCAACTGATGTTTCATGAGAGATGCCAACCTTCTCATAATATTCACGCAATGTTTGATTAACAAACTCAGTTCCATTATCTGTTCTGATGCGACGGACGGTTTCCTTAAGTCGTACTTGGATCATCTTCAAAAAATTGATAATAAAACTAGGAGGCTTCATCGGTTGTTCGCAAACATTTTACCCATGTAAATCGAGAGTAGTCATCGACAATAACGAGGATGTACTTCTTTCCATTGACACTCGCGACACGCATTGGCCCACACAGATCCATATGCAACAGATAGAGTTTTTCTTGATTGGTGTCCTTAGATTTGGGTTTGTGGGGTTTCTTTGAACTTTTGCCTAATGCACATGCAGAACATAAGTGATCCTTTTCAAACTTGAGCTTAGGGAGACCTCGGACAAGTCCATGTCTTACAGGATGATTGATAGCACCAAAGTTCAAGTGAGATAGACGACGATGCCATAACCAAGACTTGGTTTTAGATGCCTATGACAATAGACAAATGGGAGAGGATGCCATCATATTTATAACACCCTGTGTTTTCAAGTCATTGACGACATCAATAAATTCACAATGTACTTTTTTTTTGTACGTGTTTGCTTGAAATTGTAAACGTTAAGTTAAATCGCGTACGCCAAAAATTAGCGTTCAATGTAAACGGGCATCAAACAAATAAATGTTTACATCAAGCAAGGGTTATATAATTATTTTGAGGATAATTATTAACTTTGTTCATTTTATTTTTATCGGATACGTAAAGTGTATACGTTTCGCGATAAATTGCGTTTAGGCACTCCCGGAACCACAAAAACTCTTCTACGCTTCAACAAATACCCACTTTTATACCCAATACATAAAAGTTGCAAAATATATCATCTATATCTTATGTTTTGCCGAAATTCTTGCCATTTGTGCAAGTAATATAACAAAACTCTTCCTTTGGTCAAATGTACACCATACTTCATTATTTCCTAGCCATACCTTGCTTACTTTGACTAAAGACCATCCCTAAAGACCATGCCATGTTCCTTGACTAACTATTTCACCTTTTTGGTCATCTATATCTTATATACATACATTGCATAAGAGTTATAACACTTACATACATTAACACTTAGTAAAAAAATCAAACAAACCTCCCTTTGGTCCTCTATATTGCTACGGCAATAAGCAAGCACTCTAACAAACCCATATCAATTTTTATACAACCCATACACTTCTATACACATCCATTCTAAGGTATTCTAAGGTGATCCCAAGCATTGGCTAACCTTTTTCAAGTATTAATCAAGTAAAAGGAAGTTAAGGTTTCTATTAAGGAAAGCTAGGGTTTCTTTGTGTAAGCTTGGATTTTGTGGCTAAACAAGGGTTTAGCACTTGTTTATCATCATCATCATATCTCATAAGGTCTACTTGAACTCTTTATGTTCTTATAATTTTCATTTTTATGCATATGGTTATTCTATTTAGCTTAAATCACCATTTAGGTTTTATTCATGAAAATGAAGTTTATACTTGAAATGATCATTTTACACACTTACATACATGTAGTGTTATTACTTACATCATGTTAAAAAGGATGAGAAAATGTTGTATCATATTGTTTTGGTGTAAACATGATTATGGATTAAACTAGTAAATTAGAGATTTCTTAAGTAAAGTTATAATTTTAAGTATTATCATGGATTAGTTAACCTTGGTAACTTGGACACATAAGGACTATTATGGACAAGTAAGTGATAATATAAGGATGATATATAATATACAAGATATATGAGACTTGTGGTAAAATACAAAAGTGGTAAAGTA
>BQNB010163954.1:1792-14386 GCA_026074375.1 Tanacetum coccineum
CTTAAACTCCACATTAACTCGAGTGCTTTCTTCATATTTTTAATATTCCTAATGCACAACCAACAATCAGCCCATGAACCTAAACGTCGTATTATGCACTATTTATCAACGATCACCAAGTCTTCAATTGCAATAGATGCTTTCTTTGTTCAACATTGAAAACTATAGGATCCCTAGATCATTCCATATATTAAATCACAAGATCAATGGCAATAAAAGATTAACATTAAAGAACTTTTGATTGAAAGAAAAACAAGAGTTGGTACAAACCCTTAAGATGAAAAATAATAATGGAGTAGCTATGATGTCTAACCTAATTTTGACTAAACTAGGTGTATTTATACTAATAAGGATTAGCCTTTGAAGGCTTTTTTTCTTTTGGGCTTTTTATATCTTGGCCCGTATACATAATAAACATTAATTAACATAGTCTTTCGAGCTAGACTTATGTCTTGTAACTTTGAGTGACCGAAGCTTCTTTGTTTGGGTCCATTTATGAGATCCTAACACTTTATGTGTTAAGTTGGAGTGGTTTAAGATGTGCAATGTGGTATATGTGCTTATATGTGAATTATGATTGAAATGGGTAATCTTGGAAGTAAGTATACATGTGAAAGCAGACACTTATAATTATGGTGGCCAACATAATTATAAAGGCAACACATACGCAGACTTGTAACCATGATTGCATTTATTTGTGTTTGGTTGTAAGGTGGTAGTGAAATATGTTTTTATTTTTTTGATATGTGTATTCATGATAAGGATGGTGGTATGGGTAGAGAATTATTCTCTTTCCCTAATTGGAAGATATGTTAAATTGAGTTGTGAAGATAGTAAGTTTCTCTTCTATCTAGTACTTGCGGATACCTTGTATTATTATTATTATTGTGGTTGCTCGTTGCTCGATTGTTTGTTCGGATCTGCTCTTTCGAATAAAGGTGCGTTTTGTTACTTCTCTCGTTGCATTGATTACTCGTATGAGTATCAAAGGTTTCTTTTAAGCACTAATTGTTCCTAACATATTAGTGTGGATAATTACTCCCTTCTTTGTATATCCCTTGGTTTTCGTAACCTGTTGGTGATGTGTTAGTATCGATGCTTTTAGGTTTGCTCTGTTGATCGTTATTTCGTATAAGACCTTACGTTTTCTTTTAGGTACGTAACGTATTGCATGAGTTTTCTTGCACGAGTTCGTTTGATTTTATTTTGAGTATATGGTTCATGGTATTTTCTTTTGTTTTCAAACAATAGAATTGTGTTAGGGTCTGTACGGTGTTTTATGATCCCTTTTGGTATTATAGTGTCCTTTGTTTGAGTAACATATTTTATAATTGATGTCTAATTTTAAAAACCCTTTGGAAGTATTGTGTTGGTGTTTGGAGAAAACTATGTATAAAATGATCTTTGTAAATAGATTTTATTTTATTATAAAAGCAGGTTTAAAGTGATTCATAGTGGTAAGGTACGATACACCATTAGATAACCATCTCTAGATTTTTATGACAACCAGAATGAATTTTTCAAAGATTACATTTAAGACAATTTTATTTTTATTTAAAATGATTTTATACTTAAAGTTACTTTCTTAATTTAAATTGATTTTTATAAAAACATTATTTAATTTGGCCTTTTGAGTAAAGTCGATAATTGGTATATGTTGATCCCAAACCTAGATCGATTCCTTAGGTTGTCTAAGGTTAAATTACCTTGGATGAATCCAAAATAACTTGTTGTAGAAACTTTGTATGTATATTAAAGTGTATGCGGAATCTACACCTTAATACTCTAGAAGTAAAATCAATGAAACAGTAATCTTGAACAACAAAGATATAACCAAACGCTCCAATATTATTAGATCAATAATACGAGTACTCTTAACTTAGTACCGGGGTTTAAAACCTTGCAGCTTTTCTCAATTGAATTTGACAACTATGAAAACTGATAATGATACGACTGCGTGTTTTGTGATATGTCAACTAATGCCCTAGAGCATCCTTTTATAGACTAAGGAGTCTTAGTCGGTTTACAATATATTCCTAAGATATCTCAATCTTTTCTAAACATAAACGTAATCTTCTAAATAAATACATTATTTATATCTTGTACATAAATATCTTAACACTTATCTTAACACGCATTCTTGTTCTCCAAACAAACTTTATCTCTTTAATTCGTCTTTATCCTCTTGACAGTATAAAGTCTTCAAACAATTGTAATCTTTCCACCAACAGCACTAATAACATAAGCAGTAGTAACATTAGTACTAGCAGTACTAATATACACTAACAGTAGTAACTTGTACTAGTAGTCTTAACTTTTACTACTAGTAGCACTAACTACTTAGCTTATATTTTTGTCTTCAACACTGAGCAGTCTTAAATTCAACTAACAGCAGTAACTTTATGATATCAGTGCTAAATTATACTAACAGTAGTAACTAGCAGTGGTAACATTATACTACCAGTACTAACCACTTAGCATAATTTCCATTATGTACCTAAGCAACAGTAACTTCTAAGAATCTATGAAGTCTTTTAAGTCCTAACAATCCTCCCCTAAACTTGATGTTCATCTTTTGAATCTTCAAGTTTCTTCTTTAAAAGTCTTCATCATACTTTAGGAAGATGCATCCAAACCTTTCATAGACCTTTTTGCTGTTTCACCATAAGCTTTACCAATTGATAGCACATCTCATTTTGATGATCAGTTTGAAGTTTCTTGTTGAGCATATTGGTGATGGTAATTGGTGTCAGGGGATATCTCTTTTCAACCAACATAAAAATGTGAAGATTATCAAACCTTACAAAGTGAACTCTAGATGAATCAATCAGCTTCTAAATAGTCACCCTATATCCTTGTAAAATTCTCCATACAATAACCCTCTTCTTATCAACTAGGGCTTGTAACTATCGCACTCCATCAACCGTCTGTACCTTTGCAATTGCTAAAAATTGTTCAATACAAGATGTGTAGATGACTGAATTGACTGTTAAAGCATATGAAACCGAACTTGTTTCAGGAAATCAATTATCTCTGCAAACCCATCACTTTCTTTTGGTTTTTCCAAGAACATGACCACATTGTGCGTTTTAGCAAACTTAGGGCTTGACATAATGATGAATTTGATGATCAAAGATGAAAATTAAATTAGGGTTTATGGTTAGAGAGCTTTTGAATAAGTGAAATCGAATAAAGAAGTAAATGAAACCCTTAATCAAAGTATTTATAGAATCACCCTCAATAGCAGAAACTTGAACTGGCAGCATAAATATACGCTTAACAGCACAAACAAATACGGGCAATACTAATTTAATCCTAACAACATTAACTTAAGCTTAGTAGCATTAAGTTGAAACTGAGCAGAATTAAGAAGAATACACCAGTAATCATTCAATTTTCATTCCAATAAGCAACTTTCATCATCAAATTTGATTCACACAAACCCTCTTTCTGTTTTTATGCTCACATCATCTCTCAATTTTGTTTGCTCACATAATCACTCATTTCTTTTTTTATGCATACATCTCTCTTTCTATTTTTAAGCTCACAAAATCTCTCATTTCTTTTGGCTTAACAAGACACTCTTTCTGTTTTTATATGACAGTTGTATACAAAATTCCATCAATTCTAATAAGTTTCATATTGTGCTTCCCACTTCCAAGTGTGTAACCTTTTGAGAGAGGTGGATCAATGGACTGTTTAGATGTAATCTCAAACCTAGTTTGAGCATTCACATCCCCCAATATGGTATCTTGGCACCTAGGACCACTATATGAACCAATTGCCTAAGGAGTTGATTCATTAAGTGTTACTATGGATTGGGTCTTATTTGATGTTACCACTGTCCTACTCTGCTTCTAAGCTAGAGGCAGTAGTGGCAGCCCTTTCCATTTTGTCACCCAACTCCTTATGGACAGCCTCATCACCAACCTTTGTCAGGGGGACCACTAGAAGAGTATTCTTGTGTCCCGACCTTCTTTTGAATATCCTAGACATGTTTTGATTACTTTTGAACATACTTATGATATAACACATCCTTTCATCCATGCTTTTTGGTTGTATGAATAAGGAACCTCCCCTCAAACAATGCTTCAAGAGATAAGAATTAGAAACAGTTGCAACTTTGGTGCCCATGTCATCTTAACAGCATTAACATTTGTCTGACAGTAGTAATTTTTTGCCTAGCAGTATTAACTGAAGTCGAACAACATTAACTCTATCTTCAATAATTACGCAACAACATGCCTCTATTCATCACAAGTACACTAGAAAAGACTAGATAGACATGTGAGAATTCATGAGGATCCATATTTATGCATAACCCATGAATGAAAGTTAAACACTGTGAACCAAGACCATTATCTTCTTTCTTAAACATTACTTCAAAAGGTGAAGCATTCAACATTAGATATTCAACATGCTTTACCTGCAAATGTTAGTTTATAGCCAAATATACAAAATCCAAAACATTTTCTTCTCGATAGTATTAACTATGACTAATAGTTTTAACAAACAGTCTTAGGTATAACTAACAGTTTTAATTATACTTAGCAGTATTAATTGAGAAAACTAATAGTATTAATACTTTACAAAACTTTTACAAAAACATAAAGAGATATAGACAGTTAAGGATTCAACATTCCAATACTTGAGACCAAGTATTGAAATCTGCCTGCATCAAAACCTTTTGTAAGAAAATCTGCAACATTTAAATCATATGAATTTTAACCATTTTTATTAACTTTTTAGAGTTGCAATCTCTTATACAAATGATGCCCTAATCTCTATATGTTTTGTATTAGAATGTGGCACAGTATATTCACTAATGCCAGAAAGTACTGTTTATTGTCATAAAAAATGACGTGTTCATGAAATGGTACCATAATCCAACAATTGGTTTTGAAACCAGAGTACTTGTCCACAACAATTAGCAGCAGCCACATACTCAGCTTCAGTTGTAGAAGTGGCAACCATAGTTTGCTTCTTACACTGCCAAGATATCAACTTGACCCTTGTGTTCCCAAAAAACTAACAACCTCCAGTTTTAGACTTCCTATCTTGAGTTGCTCCAGCATAGTCACTATCAGTATAAGTAACGAGTTCAAATGGAGAATCCCTAGAATACCAAAGGCCTAAAGTTGGTTTGCCTTTCAAATATCTAAAAATCCTTTTGACTGCTAAGAGATGTGATGTCTTTAGAGTAACTTAGAATCTGGCACATACTACAAACATGATATCTGGTCTAGGCTGTGAGATACATCAAAGACCAAATCATAGATCTATAGAGATGTACATCAACCATATCAGCATCTCCATCCTTGACAAAGTTTTTCCCAAATCACTGAGTTGAAGCAGACTTCACATCAGAGTAGTTGAATTTCTTCAAAATTTTAGCTACATATTTATCCTGACTGATAAATATTCCATCTTCCTGCTATTGTACTTGTAATCCTAGAAAGAAAGTTAGTTCTCCCATAGAACTCATCTGAAACTTATCTTTCATTAGCTTCTCAAAACCAGTACATAACTCCTTGTTTGTTGAGCCAAAGATAATGTCATCTACATAGACCTGTACAAGCAAAATATCTCCTTTTTGCTTCTTGATAAATAATGTCTGATCTATCTTGCCTTTCATCCCATTGCTCAGAAAGATAGTTTGGCCAAAGTTTCATACCATGGTCTTAGGTGCTTGTTGCAAAACCAATAACGTGCCTTGACCACCTTTAAACTTGTCGGGATGGACAGGTCTTTTAAATCTGGTGGTTGAGTAACATAGACTTCTTCCTCAATGGGTCCATATAAGAAAGCACTCTTTACATCCATTTGATATACCAGAAAACCCAAAAAAAACATAGGCCATAAACCATCTTATTGCCTCAATCTTGGCACACGAGCAAACACTTCTTCATAATCAATACCTTCTTCTTGTCTATGACCCTGTGCAACTAACCTTGCTTTGTTCCTAATCACAATTCCCCTTTCATCTTTCTTGTTTCTAAAGACCTATTTTGTTCCAATGGCCTTCTTTCCATTAGGGAGATCCACCAGTATCTAAACTTGTTGAAGTTTGAATTGCAGAAGTTCTTCCTGCATTGCTTCCACGATGAATCAGATAGAGCTTTAGCAATGCTTGTTGGTTCAAACTGTGATTAGTGGAAACATCATAATACAAGTATTTAGGGTATCATGTGTTTTCTGCTCATACACATCACTAAGAAACCCTTGTTCAGAAGTAGGTTTTGACATTCTTCTTGTCTGAACAGTTGACTGCACTTCACCAATCACATTGTCAATTGGGTGATCTTTATGAATTCTTGTATTGGGAGTGGTTGGAACAATATAGGAATTTGTAATGTTCCCCAAATCAACTTCTGGTTCTTCTTCAGTGTTGTCTTCTTCATTTGGACTAGCAGTACTAACTGATGGACCAACAACATTAAGTTTAAGACTACCAGTATTAACATCAGGACTGGCAGTATTAACTTGTTGCTCAACAACATTAACATCTTTAGTACTGCTATCATCTGCAAACCTTTCTTGTTCAGCATTCTCATTATTTAGACCATCTTCAACCTGCTTTTGAGCATCATCAGCAGTTTTTGGTTCACCATTATCAACATCCTTTGTAGGTGAATCAAAGTATGAAGTATCTTTCCAAATTGGCATCACAATGCAATCTTGACTGTTTTCTTCTGATGTACCTGCAGAGTCATTAGAAACTGTACCTGCAGTAACTGGTACATAGTTCATAGATTGGGTTAGAGAATCAATATCAAACAGCCATTTTGGACCAGTCCCTTCTATCATAGGCTTATTCTCTAAAAACCTAATATGCAAGTTTTCTTCTACCCTCTTGGTTCTAGTGTTGTATACCCTAAAAGCTTTACTACTCAAAGAATATCCAACAAAGAAACCTTCATCACTTTTGCCATCAAACTTGCCTAAACTATCCAAAGTATTAAGAATAGTAACATGACAACCAAATGGTCTCATAAAACTTAGAGTTTTAAAAACCTCTGAAAAATGCAGTAAGGGTCTTGTTTATGAGGCCTTGACTACTAAGACCCTAATCTGTAACATACCAAGCAGTAAACGACTCAGCCCCAAATTATGGTAGGAACTTAGAGTCAGTTAACATGTTCTAGCACCTCCAATGAGGGCCCTATTCCTCCTCTCAGCAACAACATTTTTGCCGAGGAATGCCTCTACACTATATTTCTCTCTTAATACCTTTTTTCTCTACAAACATCCATAACTTTGTTCTTAACCAGTTCCATGATCACTTATGAGGTATTTCACTTTCTTATCTACTAGGTTTTCTATTTCTTTGATAAAGTGCTTAAGGATCTCACTGGTTTCATACTTAGTTGTTAAAAATAAAACCCGTGTAAATCTACTATAATCATCAGTGACTACTAAGCAATACTTCTTATGCATCATGATACTCACAAAGGTTGGACCAAACAAATCCATATGTAGCATAAACAAAGGCTTAGTAATTGGATTCAGAACTTTGGACTTACAAGAAGCTCTGTGTTGCTTCCCTTTTAGACAAGCAACACAGGTTTGGTCATTTTCAAAATGTTTTGTTGGTAGTCGTCTTACTAAATTATCCTTGACAAGCTTATTTATGTTTTTAAAATTTATATGACCAAGTCTTCTGTGCCAGTGCATTGATTCATCTAATGTAGCCTTTGCAACAAGACAGGTCAAAGTTTCTTTAGGAACAATGTTCTTCATATCAAAACTATACATATTGTCCTTTCTAGGAATTTTAAGATGTATATGATTTTCATCAGGCAACTTAAAATTTGGAGATAAGATAAGACATTCAGTGTCTATAAAAAGGACATAGTTCTTTTTGTCACACATCTGTGAGACACTAAAAAGATTGAATTTTAACTCATTGACAAAGTATACATATTCAAAATCAAGATTATCAGTCTTAAGAGTTCCTTTACCAGTATTTTTACCACCATATGCACCTCCTCCAAATGCAACATAACCACCATCAAACTGCTTGAAATCAGAGAGATAAGCTATGTTACCAGTCATGTGCCTTGAGCATCCACTGTCAACAAATCCTTTATCATCATGTTGTGGCTTGCCCTGCACAAAAGAATAAGGAAATTAGATTCCTTTGGGGACCCAAGCCATTACTGACTTGGATCTACCTCGTGCATCAATATAGTTGTGTCTTTTAAAAGTAAGTGATGCACCATTAGATTTGGTAGGTGTCCAAACCTAATATGCTGAGGACTTTACAGCATTAACCCCTTTTACCCTAACTGCATTAACTCATCCTGAATAAGACCTAACAGTATTAACTGCATAATGCCTCCGTATAATAGTATCTCTTTGCTTCATGACAACAGAATCTACTATTATGATGTTTGCTTAATAAACAAGGCCTCTTAGCAGTTGATTGTGCTTGTTTGGAAAAATATGTCTTTGATTTAGCACTATGAACTGCTGTTTTAGGGTGAGCAGTATTAACTGGCCTAACAGTATTAACTGGGGTGAGGCCAGTTTCAACAAAACTGCTTTGGGAGACATATTCCTGAGTACAAGGGTGTGTGTTTTTGGCATCCATCCTATTGTTGTTATTTCTATATACTATGCATCTTCTTTGATGATTACCACCTTTTTCTTTTGATGGTAAGTACAATTTTTCTGCACATGTTTAAAGTTCCCACAATTAAAACAAGCCTTGTTATACATCACAAATTCACTACCTAGTTGATTGGACTTCTGACCATTCCAATTTCTCTGATTCCCTCTAGGCCTTTTTGATCTATACATCTCTGCATACCTAACTGACTTTTTAACTAGTTTTTCTATTTTAGCAGTAGTAGGAATAACAGTTTTCTTTTCAGGCTTAGTCATAGACTCATCTTGTTCCTCATCATCTGACACCCAATCCTCAATAATTGGAGCATCATTATTCTCCCTAACTTTCTTAGGTTCTACTTCACTAACTCTCTTACTAGTGTTAGACCCACAACCTTCAACAAAGCTACTTTTGACCTGTGATTCTTGTTCTTTTACCAAGCACTTATCAGAATTCTCTTTAGAATTATCTGATTCCTTTTCACAACCAACATTAGACTCTTTCTTGCTGTTCTCAGGACCATAACCTTTAAACTCAGGCTCTTTGAACTCATCAAGACCAGAATAAGACAGATCTAGTTTGTTAGGTCTATTATAGATTAAAGGATGAGGTGGAGGAACTGCACTATATCCAAAACCCTTTTTACTATTGTCAGTTATCTGACTTCCTAACAACTGATCTAAGTCTTTTGAGGCCTTATTAAATTTCTTAATTTTAAAATCAAAGGCATCCTTTTCTTGCTTAAGTTTTTCAAACTCTGTTTTAAGCGTATTAATTTCATATTGTTTGATTCCTACTTCTCTTTTAAGTACAGCAACTTCTTCACTAAAAAGAACCTCATTCTTTCTATATGTGACAAGTTGTGCCTCAACAGTATCTAGTCATCTTTTATAAGTAGTTGCCTTAAATTTAGTTTGAAGTTGTTTAGCAACCAGATCATCATATTATTTCTTAAGAATTTCATAGTTATTCAGACAAGTTTTAGAGCAAGTTTTATCAGTGTATACCTCTGAGTCTAAAAATGCCATTAGAGCCATGTTAGTCTGAACTTGTTCTTCTGCCATGTCACTCCAATCAAATCCTACACCATCAATAGCCAACATTGCCTTGGAAGTGTCTTCTTTGTTTCCTTGCTTCCTGGTGTTGTCTTGATTTCTGAACTGATCTTCCTTGCTTCTTGATGCTCTGCACTCCCTGGCAAAGTGTCCCAACTTATGACAGTTGTAACACTCCACCTTAGATTTATCATATCCAGCAATATCATTACCATTAATGAAAATCTTCTTGCCTGTCCTCTGATAGTACTTCTTTGCTCTCACACTTAGCAAAGAGAGCTGCCACTTCAGATCCATTGCTTCCAAATCATCTTCATGAATTTGCTCTAAGTCCTGATGTAGGACATTAGAACCATTCGGATTTTCAACCATGAAAGCATACACAGTATTATCACTGACACTTGCAGTGCAAACTTGTGGACTGGCAGTATTAACACTAGGGCTAGCAGCACTAACTTGTGAACAAGCAGTGTTAGCATCATTGGTACTGCTAGAGCTTGGTGCAGTCATGAAGGCCAAGTTTTGACCACCACTAGATGTACCAACAGTTTTCTTTACCTTTTGTTCAACAATTTTGAAATTGTTGTACAAATCATCTATACTCATAGTCTCAACCTCAGGCTTATTCATCCAAACAACTACATGAGTGTTCCACTCAGGTGGTAAGCTGCTTAAAAATTTTAAGTTTAAATCTTCTTGGGCAATGATCACACCCAAGATAGCAAGCCTACTGACTATCTTCTGAAGCCTATTGAAAATAGAGTCAAGAGACTCTGCACTTGTTGCACTGAAATTCTCATACTGTTGCTTCAAGAGAGTTTTCTGAGTTTTCTTGGTAGCTGCATTACCTCCAAATCTTGTTTCAATGGCAGCAAACATAGATTTAGCATCTGGATACTGACTGAATGTTAGCTGATGTTCATTTGGAAGTGCCATGAGTAACAAACCCCTAGCTTTGACATCATTCTTTTTATTTGTCTTTTCTTCTGCAGTTGCAGGTGTAGACATCTTTGTAACTGTAATTCCATTCTCCTGAGATGTTTGAGATACTAAGACCCATGAATCACCATTTTCTATCACTTCCCAGAGTGCATAGTCTTGGATCTGGAAGTACTGCTTAATCCTAATAGCCCACATCTCATACTCCCCCAATTTGAGTATGGGAAGCTTTACAGTAGGACCACTATTTGTAGATTCAAGCTCCATGTCTTCTAGATTAAAGTTTCTCAAAGCAATGCTCTGATACCACTTGTTGATCCCAAACCTAGATCGATTCCTTAGGTTGTCTAAGGTTAAATTACCTTGGATAAATCCAAAATAACTTGTTGTAGAAACTTTGTATGTATATTAAAGTGTATGCGGAATCTACACCTTAATACTCTAGAAGTATTATCAATGAAACAGTAATCTTGAACAACAAAGATATAACCAAACGCTCCAATATTATTAGATTAATAATACGAGTACTCTTAACTTAGTACTAGGGTTACAAACCTTGAAGCTTTTCTCAATCGACTTTGACAACTATGAAAACTGATAATGATACGACTGCGTGTTTTGTGATATCTCAACTAATGCCCTAGAGCCTCCTTTTATAGACTAAGGAGTCCTAGTCGGCTTACAATATATTCCTAAGATATCTCAATCTTTTCTAAACATAAACATAATCTTCTAAATAAATACATTATGTATATCTTGTACATAAATATCTCAACACTTATCTTCATACGCATTCTTGTTCTCCAAACAATCTTTATCTCTTTAATTCGTCATTATCCTCTTGACAGTAGAAAGTCTTCAAACAATTGTAATCTTTCCACCAGCAGCACTAATAAACATAAGTAGTAGCAACATTAGTACTAGCAGTACTAATATACACTAACAGTAGTAACTTGTACTAGCAGTCTTAACTTTTACTACTAACAGCACTAACTACTTAGCTTATATTTTAGTCTTCAACACTGAGCAGTCTTAACTTCAACTAACAACAGTAACTTTATGCTATCAGTACTAAATTATACTAACAGTAGTAACTAGCAGTGGTGACATTATACTACCAGTACTAACTACTTAGCATAATTTCCATTATGTACCTGAGCAGCAGTAACTTCTAAGAATCCATGAAGTCTTTTAAGTCCCAACAGAATTTACATCTTCAGGAAGTTCTTCTAGTTCAGATTCTGAGGTAGATTCTTGTTCTAAAACATGTGTAAAAGCTTATTCTACTCTTAAAGAACAATATGACAGTTTGTCTTCTGATTACAAAAAGTCTCAATTTAATTTAGTATCTTATAAAAGCAGGTTTAGAATCAGTAGAAGCTAGACTAGCTCACTATAAGAAAAATGAGGCTGTGTTTGAAGAGAGCATTAATGTTTTAAAACTTGAAGTTAGACTAAGAGATAATGCCTTAGTTGAATACAAAGAGAAATTGGAAAAAGTAGAAAAAGAGAGAGACCAGTTAAAACAAACATTAGAGAAGTTTCAAAATTCATCCAAGTCTTTAAATGATTTACCGGAAAGTCAAGTAATTGACAAGTTTAAAAAGGGAATAGGATTTAGTGCTGCTACTCCTTTAGTATAAAGTTTTGTGAATTCATCTGAGATGTTAGACAAGTCCAAAACGTATAAGGGATATCATGCAGTTCCCCCACCTTTAACAAGGAACTTCATGCCCTCTAAACCTGATCTAATGTATATGGATGAAATAGTTGAAAGTGAAAATATGGATGTCACTACAGTTGTTACACCTAGTAATGACAAGACAGTTGAAAATAAGGGTGTGTTCAACACAGTTGAATCTAATGCTGTTAGGATGAACAACTCTAGTGCTTTAATCATTGAGGATTGGAATTCTGATGATGAAAGTGAGATAGATTATACACATAATGTCAAGGATAAAACTGTTAAGACTGCTAGGGAAACAGTAG
>BQNB010163955.1:0-14386 GCA_026074375.1 Tanacetum coccineum
ATTTTGAATAAAACATTTCTTTTAAATGTAGAAAATGTTTTGTGATGTTTATAAAAATGTTTACAACATTTTATAAAAGTTTGAGGCTGAATAAAGATTTTCTTTGATCATAAAATGCATTAAGTATTTATTTATTCATACCTTTAAGTGATGTAAATGTTGAAATGGGAAATTACTCCTAATTACTTGTTTATGTTTAATTTTACATTGAACGTTTTTATATTTTGTGATTATCAAAACGTAGAGATGTGAAAGATATTAATAATGTTTTTAGGCATTATATTTTATCAACAAGATGGAATAAAGTCCTTTTAATTTCTCGGTTGTGGAAAATTATTGACAAGAAAGAATCCCTATGGGTTAAATAGGTCAATACAGTAAGATTAAAAGGAGCAAGTATATGGGAAGCACAAGAATCAAGTAATGATAGCTAGGGATAGAGAAACATGCTAGCTATTAGAGAAAAGATTAAGCCTTTTGTTGTGTATAAAGTTGGAAATGGAAAAGATATATTAGTATGGCATGATAAGTGGTGCTCTTTAAGTCCTCTGAAAAGTTTATTCACAAATAGGGATATGTATCATGAAAGGCTAGATAATAATGCTAAAATTGTGGATATGGTTCAAAATGGTAGGTGGAATTGGCCAGATACATGGATTAAGGACCATTCTGTACTATTAAAGATTCAAGTTCCTTCTCTTAATGACCAGGTTAAAGACAAGGCTGTTTGGGTGGGCAGAGATAACAAGGAAGTAAAATTTTCTACTAAAGTTGTTTGGCTCAGTCTAAGGGATAATTGGCCTAAAGTGCAATGGAGTCATGTTGTTCGGTATTCTCAGTATAATCCTAGACAAGCCTTTATCTTGTGGTTGGCAATTCATGGAAGGCTTATGACTCAAGACAGAATCATGAAATGGAATCAAGGTGTGGATCTGAAATTCTCTTTCTGCAAAAATTATGAAGACAGTCATCATCATCTATTCTTTCAATGTCTTGAAGTAGCTAAAATTTGGGATGTTCTAAAAATTAAAGGTAATCTTCATAGTACTCCTGGTACTTTGGATAGGGTGGTGGAATTCATTACAGCAAAACCTTTTAAAAACAATATTTAGAGGATCTTGCAAAGATTAATCTTATCTTCATTGGTCTATCATATTTGGCAAGAGAGGAATAAAATACTTTTTCAAAATGCAGAAAGAAGCTTGAAAGTTGTAAGTAGCTGCATTATTGATGATGTGGAAAATAAACTGAAAACTTTGTTAAAGAGACTCATGTTGTTCTTGCAGTGGCTAAGGAATGGGGGTTAACTTGGGCTAATAATAGTTTGGTCAAGCAGGATTAAGGTTTTCCTTGGTTTGGGCTTTTATTGAGAATGGGGTGTTTGGATGAAGGATGTATGAGTATTCTTGTCATTGGATTTCTGTCTCTCATGTCAGGGCTTGTGCAGACCATAACACAGAGTAGTGCCTTGTATCTTGGAGTACCTTGGGTGTGACTGTACTCAATTGTCCCTTATAGCTTGTCTGATTTGGCCTTGGGAGGGATCAGGCTAGCCATGTTTGGGTCATTGAGAGGTCTAATTCTGAGGTATGTACCATAAGGTAGGACTGCTCTGTGTGAAGGGTATATGGTCTGGGCTGGGTAGTGTATGCTGAAGGGAATAGAGTGTGTGTGAAAGATGAACCATCTTGGTCCCTTCAATACACTGCCAAAGGAGGTTAGGCTGGTTCTATCTAAGGGTGAGTGTTTCTAGTATAGTGTTGCCTTGCTCTCTTTTTCCCTTTTTGATTCTAGTGAGGATGTAGCTGTTGGATGATTCTAGGGGAGAATGGTGAGGAAATGTATCTATCCCTGGAAGAGCCCCTTAGGTTAGTGTGAATGGGTGCTATATCCCACTTGATGATGCCATCTCATGTTTAACTCATTTTATTATGGGTGTGGGCTGAATGATTTGAGTTTGAAGTGAGCTTGGAAATGTAGTCAAGAGGATATGGTTTTTTGGTGCATTACAAGGTGAATCTAAAACTTGAATTGGATAATGAAGCTGCTATCTGATGTTTGGGTCTGTCAGAGGTCTGTTTAGCTAGTGATGTCTGAGTTGTGTATAGTTGCTTCTGAGTTGTATGTCTAGTTGAGGCAGATATGTTCTGTTTGTTATTAGCTTGGTTTTAAAGGTATAGGGATGTTTATCCTTTGTTTGAATGATGTAATGTCTTTGTTTTTATTAATATATGATTCACTTTGCACCAAAAAAAATATATGAAAAACGCTACTTGTATGGCGCACTATTCCTCTCGCGGTTTGCTTTTATTCAACAACTCGACTAATGTTGTACTCCTTGGTGAAACCTCACTCTGATTCCGTTGTTGTTGTATTTGTTTGGACTTTTAAACAAGCAAGCTACAAACACATCTAGAGTGCGAGCATTGTGGCAAACCTTTTTGACCGCCACTAAAAAGGTATGCCCACTACCCCTTCTAATTATTCTTTGCATTTTGTCATTTGTAATGGTGCACCTCGATTCCTCCTAGCGAGAGATTTATATACAACTTCAATTCCAAACACGAGCTTAAAAACTGGCATTTGAATATGGAGGTGCGTACAGTTTTATATCAAGATAGTGATATAGCATAGTTATACACATATATAAAGTTATTTTGTGTGAAGGGTGCATCTCATGCTACAAAAAAATCTGATTAGATATTTGAACCTGTTTTATGTGTATCTGATTGTTGGTCATGTTTGTTTGTGATACTTGGAATATCTTTCGACTCATAATATTTACTATAAGACTTTTGTTTGATGATACTAAAATCTCCTACTAAGTTTGATAGAAAATTCATTGAGCATTATGTTTCTCTTCTCGCGTAAATATCTTCGTTACAGATTTTTAGTGATGAGTAACAATATGCTCGAATTTTTGGACATTTATGGCAAATACATTCGACATTGGCAAAACATGGATGTTAGGGTAAAATTGTCCCGTTTATCAATGATAACAGTCATACTTTGAAATTTATTAGGAATAACAACTTAATGTCACTTTTCACTAATTACATGTGATGTGATTTGTACGAAACAAGGATGAGTTCTATGTCAAATAGAGTTTGGCTCGAAAGTTTGACGTCATCACGTTCTAAGCTCTAGCTCATCTCATAGAGTATTCGATATTTGCTCATATTTAGCTCCACGTGCGTATTTAAAGATTATAAGTCTCAATTAGGGATGAGTGCGGTGCCATTTTGGTACCGTATTTTTTCCCGACCAAAATATGAGGTCCCTATCTTAGAACCGAAGGATATACCGATATCGGTACCGGTACCAGGTCCGGGAAATTCGGTACTAATTAAAGCTTTAGTTTTTAAATTTTTTTACTAATAAATGCTTACAGTGACATATGAATATATCATTAACGTAATCCATCTCTGGTCAGCTATTTAGCCCATGTAATATGAAGAGCTAATGCTACATGTTGGGTTGTTGTAAAGTCTTATGTTTATGTACTGATTCAAGTGTAATTGGTATTTCATGCATTTGGACTGTTATTTATCGGAGAGAGGCTGAGTTTGTCCCATTATCCGCCAATATTTTGCATGTTTTGAAATTTATAAGTACATATGACCTGAAAAACTAAGGGTGTGTTTAATTGGGGAAAAATATCCCATTTTTCAAGGAAAATTTTCATTTGAGAATGAAAAATTGAAAACCTAATTAGTCGCAGTTTTTTCCAATATTAAAAAAAACAAAATTCTCATTTTTTAATTTTATATAGAAAAAAATAGAAAATCACATTTTACTATTCTTCATTTTTTTTTATTTTTAAAAAAGGAAAAATACAATTTCCATCTAAACAGGTTTTCAAAATTCTAGGAATTTAGAAACAACTCCATTTCTTTTCATTTTTAAAAAGAAAATCAACTCTTCTCTAGAGAAGAAAAACCATTCCCTTTTCTAGGAATTTAGAAACAGAAAAACATGAAAATTTTTCTACAACTAAACACTACCTAGATTATTACACTTTTGTAATTGAAACAGCTCAAAGAGGTTATAAATGTTCGAAAACGACTTATAAATGTTCGAAAACGACCTGGAAATGTAATTATTGAAATTGAACTCAAACGGACCAGATCTCAAACTGGAATCGATACAATTTTCGCCACAACTTTGGTGAAACAGCCATCATATTTTTTAGATTTAAGTAGCATGAAATCCAATATCATGTTAACTAAATATAATCTATCTGGAATGTAATGAACCACGACAACAGTAAGCAAAACTAGTATGCATGACCCAACCTTTTTTATTCCGGTACCGAATTCGGGAATTCCCATTATGATCCAGCACCGATTTCAGTGGTACCATTTTTTCCCATCATTTTCGTAGTACCGGTAACGTACCGGGCATAATAAATTGGTACCGGTACGGGACGATACCGGTACGGTTCCGTACCGTATCGTTTTTCCGGTGCCGATGCTCATCTCTCGTTTCAATTGATTTAAGGGTATGTTTGGCAGAGGGGCTTATGGTTATATGCGCTTGGGCTTTTAGAATAAGCCGGTTTATAAAATAAGTCTCGCTTGTCACGCGAGCTTATGGAAAGACTTATAAGTCATAAGTCTCTATAATCCACAACCCCATAAAATGGGCTAAAAACTTTAGACCGAAGCTTTTAAATCATAAATTACTTAATTACCCACAAAAATATCCAACATATACAAAAACTCATTTAAATCAAACAAGGTTACAAAAATACAAATTTTGATTTTGTCTAATACGGAGTAATATAAAACGTAATAACCCATGTGTTACACGTACAAATTCTATTTTTAATTTTTTTAACACACGTGCATTTGAATTAAATTTGTATAACCAAATCTTTTCCAAAGAGGACATAAGGAAAAGAAGCTACATAGTGATACATCCTGTTGGAATATGGTAGTTGGTTCCGCATGATATACATTAGAAATACGTGAGCCTATTTGGGCACACACGTTAAATACGAAGAGTATGTTTTACTTCACAAAATGTATTTAAATAGTCGTTAGTTACTGTTACTTTTAATAACCAACTTAACGAACTTTTATATAATAAAACCAAAGGACCAAATTGGACAAAAACCGAACCCTAGGGGTGCCCTAAGTATGACCGGCCCCTATGGCTTCTAGAAGTGGGTTTGTGTTTAATTTTTGGAGATAAGGGAATAGAATTGTTATATGATAAGGATTTAAGGTTTTCTAGTTTATCTAGAACTAGGGTTTGTGTAGTATATATACCCCAACCCCTAGCCCTCATAATTATTTATTCATTCACAACATATTCTAAACCTTAAAAACCCACATTAGTTTTTGGTTTTTCTCTCCTCCCTAGTTCGACCGAATTTACCCTTTAAAGGTTTTCGGTTCTCTTCCTCCCTCTCAACCGAATTCAACACAAAAACCCTTTTAAGGGTTTTTGGTTTTGCTTGTCTTCCTTGATTGACGTTTCAAGTTCTACACGTGGTGTGAGTTTGGTGCTCTCCTTGCTCGGCGATTACATAAACCTAAACTAAGGTTTCAATTTGTTTGTTTTCGGTTCAACCGAATTAGAGAAAACCCTAATTAGGGTTTTAGGATTTTCGGTTCAAGGTTTTAAGGGGTGTTTGGTTATTGATTCAAGACACAAGGTGTTTGGTTTGTGAAGATCTAGAATAGCAATCTAGACATACTTGGTTGACGTGTATGTATGAGCAACCGTAGAGGCGGTAATTTAACCGCTAATTTTTTTCAAGTTCAAGATCAAGAGGTAAGTAACTATTTACTTTTATGTGTTAATCTATATGCTAAAATTAGATCAATTTCGCTGCGTACTCGTAGCTAATTGGTTACCTAGTTTGTTAAACCCCAACACATCCCACATCGACTTGAATAGGAACTAGCAATAAGTTTATATAGTTCGCATGTGTAAGCAAGTTTGCTTTTAGGGTTGTTAAGTGCCTAATGGTTGTTTATAGTTGATATTGCATCCAAGCCAACATGACTAACGACTATTAGCTGTTATTCTTATCATATGTGTCTCCCATTAGTTGTCAATCATGATTGATAACTAATGGGAGACACATGGGATAAGAATGACAACTAATACCTCCCCCGCAGTTTGAACGGGAGGCTTCTCGACGGACAAACTAGAACATAAGCTGAAAGCCTCTTCTTCTTCTATCATCTTCTTCGTTGTTTGTTTGAGCGGAAACATAATTGTGTTTAGTGGCATAGTGGTTTATTGCTTGCGGCTTCCTCCTTTGCGTGACGTTTATTTTTTTTTACGTCATGGCTTTTTGCCTTTAGGTAGGAGCGACAATTTATCAACCAACTATTTTCAAAAACTACAATTATCTCCGCTACATAATTTGAAAAGTGCTACTTCTTTTATCATCTTCATAGTTGTTTGTTGAGACAGAAGGCTAATTGCATTCGTCGGCATAGTTGTTTTGCTGTTTGCGATATCCTCTTTTGCGTGGCTTGCTTTGCCTTTAGGTAGGAGCGCAAATTTTTTACCAACTATTTTTGAAAAATGACAATGATCTCCGATGTTAAAACAAAAAGTAAAAGATAAGTTGTGTTGATTGATGACTTGCGATTTCAACTAGTGTCGTTCCGGGGAGATATCAACATTTTCAAGAAGGCCAAGCATACGAGTTACTTGATTTATTTGTATTACAGCTAATAAGATAATATGAAAAGCTACGTTTGGGATCCCTCCGAATCATCGGCGAGTTGCCGATGACCGAAGAACAACTATTTTGTGATGAAGATTGTTTTAAGGATCTTTCTAGCCTGATACCATGTAAGAAGATGAAACTTTGTGTGTCCATTCCATTAATCATAAATTACAATTTATAGGGGTCCAAGGATAAATGGATAGACACTAATCAATGATTGACTAGATAATGATTGACAACTAAGCTAATCATGATTGACAACTAATGAGAGACACATGAGATAAGAATGACAGCTAATAACGACAACCTTTAAAAATTCAACAATTCTTATTTTTTGTTTTACCCTTTTAATTGCAAGCCATGCCATATGCCAAACAATTCTTATTTTTGATTTTACCCTTTTAAATGCAAGCCATGCCATATGTCCTATCGGCAGGCCTTAAAAATTTAACAATTCTAATTTTTGGTTTTACCCTTTTAAATGATTATGGTAACGAGTAACCAAACCTTAGTCTCAAAACTGACCCATATAAGATAGTATATTTGGTTTACCCTCAACTCCTACAACAAAGTCACTACAACAGCTAAACTTCCTAAGTCGACATTCGTCATCCACATATAAACACAGACAGTGTTTCCCCTTTCGAGTTAAACTAACCTGTTGCGAGCTCAGCTAAACGGGTTTTACATTTTGGACCAATATCGAATTCTCATAACAATGAATTGGCATTTTAGAAGTCTTGAGAAGCCCAAAGAATCTATACCCTTAATGGCTTAATCTGAAGTGAAGCTGAAGCTGTAACATATGTAAAACACTGCTTGTATGACGCAATGTGAAATTCGCGGAATTAAATTTAAAAATATGATAAATTACAAATGCTGTCCTCGTGGTTTTCATTTTTTTGCCAAGAATTAATAGCAAATTTTGTTTCACATTTTGTAACACCCTATGTCTTTTACGCTAACATCCGTTAAATGAGTTGTTAAATTGCCTGATCATTTTTGTCAATCTTCAATATGTGTTTTTGTATTTTAATTTTCTTTTCAAATTTCATTTAGAACGATCATTAGTCAAAACCGAAATCATTTAAAGGTCAATTTCCATGTTTTATAACAACTATTCCTTTCGCGGATTGTTTTTATTCAACATCTTGAGTAATGTAAATCCTATTTAGATGAAATAAATATCTATAATGTTAGAAAAAATGTTGTTCTCCTTGGTGAAAACTCACTCTGATTCAGTTGTTGTTGTTGTATTTGTTTGGACTTTTAAATAGGCAAGCTACAAACATGTCTAGAGTGCAAACATTACGGCAAACCTCTTTACCGCCACTAAAAAGGTATATCCACTACCCCTTTTAATTATTCGTTGCATTTTTTCATTTGTAATGGTGCAGCTCTCACGTGGAACATTGAGAACTTGATTCCTCCTAGCGGGAGATTTATATACAACCTCAATTCCAAAGACGAGCTTAAAAGATGGCATTTGTACTCCGATTCGGAATATGGAGGTGCGTACTGTTTTATATAGTGATATAGCATAGTCAAACACATATGAAAGTTAAGTTATTTTGTGTGTAGGGTGCATCTCATCCTACTGTCTTAACAAATTGACCTTGTCTCATAAATCACTTTAGACATACTAAAATATCTCATTAGATATTTGAACCTGTTTTAAGTGTATCTGATTGTTGGTCATGTTTGTTTGTGATACTCGGAATAGGGTTTTAGTCGTAAAATAGCAACGAACTTTCAAAAGTGTTCCGTTTTGCACATTTTGATGACGTGTCATACCTGAAAGGCTGACACGTGGCACCATTTATAACGTGACACGTCATTAAAATGTGCAGATTGGAACATTTATGAAAGTTCGTTGCTATTGTACAACTTTTTAAAAGTACACGTACCAAATTGGTAAATTTAAAAAAGTTCATTGCTATTCTACGATTAAAACCCCTCGGAATATTTGGACTCATAATATTGACTATCATACTTTTGTTTGATGATTACTAAAATCCCCTACAAAGTTTGGTGGAAAATTCATCGAGCATATTGGTGTATGTTTCTCTTCCCGCGCAGGATTTTTCATGAAGAATAACAATATGCTAGAATTTTTGGTCTGGCAATTACATTCGATATTGGCAAAACATGGATGTTAGGGTAAAATTGTTCCGTTTATCAATGATAGCAACATACTTTGAAATTTATCAGATATAACAAGTTACTGTCACTTTTCACTAATTACACGTGAAGTGGTTTGTACAAAACAAGGATGAGTTCTATGTCAAATAGAGTTTGGCTCGAAAGTTTGATGTCGTCACGTTCTAAGCTCGAGCTCATCTCATAGAGTATTCGATATTTGCTTAAATTTAGCTCCACGTGCGTGTTTAAAGATTATAAGTTTCAGTTGATTTAAGAAAAGAAAAAGTAATAACCCGTGTGTTATGTGTACAATTTCTAATTTCTTTTACACGTGCATTTGAATAAAATTTGTATAACCAAATGTTTTTTCAAGAAGGACAAAAGGAAAAGGAGTATGTAGACACATCCTACATCGACTTGAAGAGGAACTAGCAATGAGTTTACATAGTTCACATGTGCAAAGCATATTCAATATTGGAGTTGATAACTACATATATAATGGCTTCTTATACTAGCTAATATGACATATAAGTCATGTAATATAAACAGACAAGAAGTCATTAAAAATTACTAACAATTCTAATTTTTGATTTTACCCATTTTAATGTCTATGGTGATGAGTACAAAACTCTATTCCCAAGCAAAAAAAAGTAAGTGGTAATTAGGCATCAAAATAGGTGCGGAGGATGGTAATTGTTTAATATCCACGGACATATCGATTGATAAGAAACTCACAAGTATAGTCACATCCTAATGAGTTTATTAGCATACTTACGCAAAGATAAAATGAACAAGGAATTCGTAAGTTTCTTACATATACCAATACTAAGCCATTATGAATGAATAATCCCAACTTGTTTCTAATGTTCACGGTGATTAGTACCAAACCAAACCTTAGTCTCGAACATGATGAAATCCAACACAATTAAAGATATCATATTCTAACACAAACGCGGGATTGACTTCGTAAAATGATACTATATTTGGTTTGACCTCAACTCACACAACAAAGTCACTACAACAGCTAAACATCTCAAAGTCGACACCTACGTATAAACATAGGCAGTGTTTCCCCTTTCGAGTTAAACTTACCTGTTGCGAGCTCACCTAAACGGGTTTCACATTTTCTAACACCCTATGTTTTTTTCGCTAACATTCGTTAAATGGGTCTGTTAAATAGCCTGATCATGTTTTTCAATTTACCCTCTTCATCTTCAACCTTCAATATGTTCTTGTATTTTTATTTTATTTTCAAATTTATTCAGGAACATCATTAGTAAAGATTGAAATCATTTAAAGTTCCATTTCCATGTTTTATATTATCACTGAGGCTGAGATACACTCGTGCGTTGCACCGGGCTTGGTTTTATGGAAAATCGAATTATTAAATTAACACACTAATTAATTGAGTCAATCTTCTTCCTCAACGTTTGTTCCAACCCACCTGAAAGTTTAACCTCCAAATCATGTCGCATATTTAAGTTTTCTGTCAACTACATTTTGCGTTCATACCCATGCGATGCACGGGCTTTGTTTTTCGATAAAAATATGAAATTTTGCTTATGTATAAACTTTTTTTATCTATTATTATGAACTTTTTCTTAGGTTAAATCATCAATTATTTTTTAACATTTTCAACTTCTGTTCAATCCATAACCGATTTTTAATTTTATGTTAAGATGAACATTGATTTGTTGACTGAAATATATCACAATCAATGCTTTCCGTTACAAAAGTAAGTCACAATCAATCAATGATATCCGTTACTAAAATAAATCACAATCAATCAATGCTTTCCGTTACAAAAATAAATCGCAATCAATGCTTTTGAATACTATATAAGACTTTAGAGAATAACTCGTACACATTTCAAAGCATGAGTTACAACATTTGATCTACCACTATTCTTGTCTTTCTGCGAACAGTTCCCTTTTTCTAAAAGCTTTGGTTACTAACATAAATCCTCCGCATTTAATTACATTTTAACTTACAAACAAACTAAAACAATATTGCAAAGTCACAAATAATGTTCCAGACAAACTTGAAATCTAAAACAAACAAACAAATACACAGCTTATTACAAAATTACATAAACTTGGGAAAAAATATTAGACATATTTTATAGCAAAATGGATAACATTAACAACAAACTTTTAAAAAAAAATGAAGCATGCATTTTTGGCAACACCGATAGTTCAAGTGGCGGCCGGACGAAACAACAACAACCACAGCGACGGTGGTTATCGGAGGGAGATGGCGGCTGAAATAAAATATACTCAAAAACATTAAAAGACCAAGATTCATAGTTACACTACTAGAAATCATGCTAGCACCAACTGAATTTCACCAACAATCATCGACTCGTTGGTAAATTACTACTTTACCAACGACTTTACCAACGAAGATAAGAAAAGCAAGATTTATAATTTACCAACGACCTAATTGATGCTAAATTCATTGGAACTTAGTTGATATTTGGCGGGAAAGTTCCCTCTAATTTTACCAACTACTTATTATCGATAATTCATTGGTAAAATCACAAAACAAAAATACCAACGACATAATTTTGTTGGTGAATACATTTACCAACGATTTTACCAATAACTTATTTGTCGTTGGAGAAAAGTGTATTTTACTACAAGAAAAAGGAGAACGGGCGACGAGATGTCGCCGGGGAAACATCACTAAACGATAAAATGTCGACCTACGTGGCACTAATTCTGCAAGAATTTTTAGTCAAAAGTTGAATAACTTTTCCCCGGCGACATGTCGCCAAGGATAAGTTAGTTATAGTTTGACTAAAAAATCAACGAAAAAACTTGGCGGCAATGTTTCCCGCTCACTTTTCCCCTGCGACATATCGTCGGGGATACATTTAACCACATATCGTCATTTGTTTAAGAGAATGATTAGTGTTAATGATCTTGGAGGTGACGTGGCCTACATAATCCTCGGCGACATGTCGTCGGGGAAAAGTTATTAACTTTCTTTGACTGGGTTTATTGATTATTGGTTAAGTGTGGTGACGTGGCCAAAGCATTCCCTGGTGACATGTCGCCGAGGATAGTTTATTGACTTAGTTTGACTTTTTAAAGTAGTTATTAGGTATATATTTTATAAATAATAAACGTTTTGTTATTTATAATTATATATTTTTATATATAATTATTATATAAAAAAAGTACTACGTTTTTCGTTTCCTTACATTTTCTCGGTTCGGTCTGGTATGCGGTTCGCTAATAATCCCCGGCGACATGTCGCCGGGGAAACCCAAGAATCAGAAACCAAAATATATAAAAATTATATAATTATATATTTTATAAATAAAAACTATATAATTATATATTTATAAATAAAAACTATATAAGAGTATCCTTGGTTCGGTACGTTTTCTCGGTTCGGTTCGATATTGACTACCCTTTATAGTTGAACATGATATACCGTATACTTTTTCAAGATGCATATTCGTCAAGTAACACAAAAACAAACATTCATTTAGTTAAATATTATACATACCACTTGTAGAAACACAAGCGAGGCCTTAGACCGATAATCATACGCGACTTACAAACAGACACTTACACATATTAGACCGATAATCATGCGAGACTTACAAACAGACGCGTAAACATAGTTTAATTCGAACATTATAGCATACGAATTACATTCTAAATGACTAACTACTCAAAATCAATTTTTCCCATGTCATTATAAACTTCGTGAGGTAGTGCAGCTGAATTAACTGTGTGTTGTTCCGGATGCATATACATTTCCACTATTGCCTTGAGTACCGTTATCTTATCAAGCAATTGCTTGCAGTTTGAGCACTCTGCATTTCTTGAAGATCTCGTAGAATAGCTTTGAGGTGTTGAAGATCCTGGAGAATAGCTTGGAGATGTTGAAGGTCCTGGAAAATAACTTGGAGTCGATGAAGCTTCATAAGAACTGGTTAGTAGACGGACTCGTTCCTCTTTCCATAAAAAATCCACATCCAAAGCAATTTTCCCTAGGATGTTAAAGAGTAAAGAAATCAATTTTTAACAACTAACCAAATTATTTGTATATTACACAAATAAAAAACATGTGTTTGTTCACCTTTGATAGTGGACATGCATAGTATAGTTTACCATAAGTTTTAGGTTTATACGATTCTCGCATAACTACATCTTCGGCTCCACAACCACACGCAAAAGCTTCATATGGCACCATCTTCATAATAACAGTGTGATATATTTATGGTTGTGATGGTAAGAGTGTGTGTGATCTGTTGGTGAATGTGATGATAATATCTGCTTTTATGGTAAAAAGGAGTTTTTTGGAGGGAGTATTTGGCGAGATTTTTTGGCGAGAGTATTTGGCAGGATTTTTTTGCAGGAGTATATGGCGGGAGTAATCGACTCATCCGTTGAACATCTAATGTATAACCATAGCATCTCGACTCATCCGTTGAACATCTAATGTACAACGATAACATATGGACCAGTCCGTTGAACATCTAATGTACAACGATAACACATTGACTCATCCGTTGAACATCTAATGTACAACGGTAACTTATTGACTCATCCGTTGAACATCTAATGTATAACCATAGCATCCGTTGAACATCTAATGTATAACGATAACATATGGACTAGTCCGTTGAACATCTAATGTACAATGATAACACATCGACTCATCCGTTGAACATCTAATGTACAACGATAACATATGGACTCATCCGTTAAACATCTAATGTACAACGATAACATATGGACTAGTCCGTTGAACATCTAATATACAATGATAACACATCGACTCATCCTTTGAACATCTAATGTACAACGATAACATATGTGTCACACCCCCAAACGGGGCCTAGACGAAATACGTGTCCGAGGGCGTGACGTCATAACAATCCGATCACAAAGCAATAAAGAACGACCACTAATCATGGACGTTTGAAAAAGTTTACTCGTTGCATAAAATAAAATAGATTTAAGTTTTACAGCCCATAATAATTAAGTTAAAAGTAGCGGAAGCATAACAAAGTTTTAATAATGACAACGAGTAAATAATAGATAAGTCTTGAAATTGGCGAAGTCACATAGCACATAGACTCCACATAGCATCAAGAATCAATCCAAGCTAAGCACCTGAGAAAACATGTTTAAAACGTCAACATAATGTTGGTGAATTCATAGGTTTAAGTTTGTACAAGAGTGGACCACAAGATTTCAAAACGTATGTGACTACTATAACAAATACAGCATCACATAAAAAGTATTTATTGTTGCACTAAGCTCATGACACCGAAGCTAATTAAGTCAACAGGGCATGTTACATCCTGTTGCAAAGTATTCCTGCCCTAAGTTGGTGGCCCAAACCAAAGACCACCATAAAGTATGATCGACATGACATATATCCGTTTGTTCTTCGTTAAGTGGAACCAAAGCGGATAGGGATAATTAGTCCCAATAGATCTATCTATTCACTCGCGCTCCCTCAACCGGTCCTCCGGTCGAGAAACTAACAGTTCATGATAAGTTGGGCAGTAGTAGGTTTGTAAGC
>BQNB010163958.1:0-14386 GCA_026074375.1 Tanacetum coccineum
ACTTTGCAAAGATGAATTTTTATAAAATCGTTTCACTTAATATTATTTTTTCTAAAACATCACAGTAGCTCACAACTCATTGGGGAGCTAGAGAATCTAAGGAGGACCATCAATGAGGTGTTTGAGTATTTCATTTGTGGTCATAAAGTGACTACAAAATTCAGCCAGAAACTATGAAATTAGAAGTTAATAAATAAGGTCATATAGGGTATGAAATGATATGAGAGATGTGTCTAAAGGATTATAAACTTAGTGTAAGGTTTATAAGTCCATCATATGATTGTTACATTGGCTTGGGCATTTAGCCTAACCGAGTGTAACTTGTGTTTTTGTTATGTTTAGATTGTGTGCAAGATTCTGTCAAGTAGCTGAGCATCAGGTGAGTTTCATAGTCCTATTTTACTATGTTTTCTTGGGATGAAAATGATGCAAAATATGTTTTGAACTGTTTTAATTGCTGTGATTATGTGGTTTAATTGACGCATGGACTTTTACGAAGCTATTATATGTTATGTGTTAAATGTTATGGCTTTGGATCGTGAGTTCCTACCCAATGTTATGGCTTTGGATCGGGGGTAACGTTCCTACCCAATGTTATGGACTTTGATTTTGGGTGATGATTCTACCCATGACTTTGAGATTGTTGGCTTCGGGTGATGATTCTACCCGTGAATGTGAGGCTTCGGGACTTGGATCGTGGTATACGTTCTGTCCTAGATTTGGTTGTTTTGGATGAATACATGTTAGCCTGTATAATAGTCAGCTTAATTGTCCTACCATGTTTTGTTTTTATTAAACACAGTAATTGAATTAAAGTTTGAATTGTGTGTTGTAAACCTATGACTCTCACCAACCATTGTGTTGACATTTTTAAGCATCATTTTCAGGTGAGCGTTATGAAGGTGTTGAAGTTAATAAAAGTGGCTAGAGAGACCATTAGGCTGGCATTGGAAGTTCTCATTTGATTTTATTTCGTACTTGTTTGCATGAAATTCTTGAATGTTTTTAGTTTTATTAGGTTTGCGAGACATTGTCTTTGTAAAGATGAAACCCCTTTTTCATTAATACAAGATGTAGTTTCTTTGTTTTCGGTATTGTCATGACACATCGTGTCTTTTATATTTAGTTATGCATGTAGTGATTCTCTATTGTTGACACCATTGTGTTGTGATGATATCCATGAAGTTACGCCTCGTGTTTTCGCCTTGGCGGGGTGTGACAGATTGGTATCAGAGCCATTGGTTATAAAGAAGTAGGTGGTTGAGCCTAGACTATAACCTAGGAGTCCTTCATATACATGCATTTTAGGGCGTAAGTGTTTAATATTATAACTATTATACTTTCCCCTAATTATATAGCTCTTATAATGTTATTTTGTCTAACTTTTATTTAGCTATTTTGTCTACTATTATCTAATATGGTATATATTACTTCCTTACTATTTATAGCTATGTCTCCCCTTATCCGTAAGAAGTTTCATTAGGGAACCATTTTCCCAATTGGATTTAACGTTATAGAGATCCAAAAGATGAGCCAATTGAGAAGGAGCCTCTTATGGAACTAAAGGAGACAGGGTAGTTGATCGCTTGTCAAATGCTCGTAGTAGGCCTGGACCCGCGGAGTTGGGTGACCCTTGCGAAGGCAAAGTCAAACCCAAGCGAGGCCCAACATAAGTTTATTCCGTATTTTACCTCGTCACGTTGCTATTGATGATTTCTTTCGGATATTTTGTATTTTAGAGGCGCTGCGAGACTTTCGTTCCTTTATGTCATTTTGATTTTATCTTTATATAAGTAAGTATTTCTTTGATGGAGCATCCTTTCTGTGTTATATTGGAGTGGTTTAAGATGTGCAATGTGGTATATGTGCTTATATGTGCGTTATCATTGAGAGGTGTAGTCTTGGAAGTAAGTATACGTGTAAAAGGATGCAGTTATAATTATGGTGGCCAACATAATTATAAAGGCATCACACACGTAGACTTGTGACCATGATTGCATTGATCGGTGTTTTCTTGTTAGTTGGTAGTGTAAGATGTTATATTGTGTGCGGTTGTAAAATGAATAGTTATGAAGTTAGTAAGTTTTCCTTCTATCTATCACTTGCGGATACCCTGGATACCCGTAAATGCTATTATTACGATTATTGAGTTTGGTCGTTTACTCGATTATTCGCTCGGATATATAACCCTCATTTTAGCATCCCTTGTTTGTACCATGACGGTATGGATGATCTAACTTTTTTACTTGGCGTCTTGATGAATATTGGTTGTTCAGATATGCTTTTTGGGATATTGGTATGTTCCATTGGTACTTTCGTTGTATTGATTACTCGTATAAGTATCAAAATTTTCTTTTAAGCACTAATTGTTCCTAACATATTAGTACAGATCATTGCTCCATTCTTTATATATCCTTCGGTTTTCGTAACATGTTGCGGCATGTTAGTACCGACATTTTTCTATGGTTTTTCTTTTGATCATAAGTACGGATTAGTCATTACGTTCTTCATTTGGTTCGTAATGTCTTCATATGAATTTCTCTTGTACATGTTTGCTTCACTTTTATTCTGACTATATGGTTCATGGTAATTTCTTTCCTTTTCAAACAATAAAATTGTGTTAGAGTCTTTACGGTATTTTACAATCTCTTTTGGTATTACAATGTCCTTGTTTGAGTAACATATTTGATATTAATGTCGAATTACGAAAACCTTTTGAAGTATATCTTGATGGTGTATGGGGAAAACTATTTTGAAATGATTTTATGAATAAAACACTTTTATGGAAATGTCTCTTTATTGTTTTTTTAAGAAAACTATGTTTACAATAAATTTTGAAACAATATGATCATTGGTTGACTGACAAAACTATTTTTTAGATAATATTTATGAATAAGATATGATAATACTTTTTTTATATATGCTTGTTTTTGATAAATTTTATAATTATAAAAAGGATGTTTAAAGTAATTTTTATGGGTAAGATGCGATACACTGTTAAATGACTGTCTCTGGATTTTATGACAACCATGATTAAAATGAATTTTATAAAGATTATATTTAAGACGAATTTTTTTAATGATATTTTATAATTAAAACGACTTTATTTATTATTATAAAGTGATTTTTATAAAAACATTATTTAGTTGGTTCTTTCGAGTAAAGTCGGTTATTGGTATAAGAATCCTATCTTTTCATTTATCAATCTTGATACGTATTGTTATTCGTTATGTGTTTATTTTGTCGTGGTACGCTTGTTGATTCTTTCGTTTGCGTTTTCTATCGGTACATATATTCTATCCTTTCTTTTAAGGATTCTTATGACATTTGATCCGCATCTATTTCCATATGTGAAATCCCTTAGATGTTTTCTAGCCTTTGATTCGATATTCGTTTGCTACCCTATTTGATAGTTCGTAACCCTTAGGATTCGTTTGATATACGTTTTATTTGATCAAGTCACTCTCTGTGGGGAGCACCTGTGTTGTTCAAGAAGAAGGAAAAGTTGTTTGCCTAGTTTTCCAAGTATGAATTCTGGCTACAAGAAGTGCGTTTTCTCAGACACGTGGTTAACAGCAATGATATTTACGTTAACTCTAGTAAGATAGAAGCAATGAAGAATTAAAAAAGTACCTAAGACGCCATCCGAGATATGATTATTCTTAGGATTGGCAGGTTACTATCGAAGTTTCATCGCGAATTCTTCTAAGGTTGATAAACCCCTTACTTCACTAACGCAGAAGATTCGGAAGTATGAGTGGGTCAAGGAACAAGAGGAGGCTTTTCAGACGTTAAAGGACAATATATGTGATACACCAATATTGTCATTGCCCGATGAATCCAAAGAGTTTGTAGTTTACTGCGACACGTTGAATCAAGGATTAGGTTGTGTACTTATGCAAAGAGGCAAGGTAGAGAACGCGACAGCAGAAATGCTGTGTGGCCTGGACCAACTATTAGAAAGGAAGGAAGGTGAAGGTATGTATTTATTATAGATTTCATTAATAGGTGATGTAAGGACATTAATGATAGATGAGGCTCATGCATCAAGGTACTTGGTACATTCGGGAGCGGATAAGACGTACTATGACCTTAGAGATATGTATGGTGGCCATGTATAGAGAAGGATATTGCTACCTATGTTAGCAATTGTTTGACTCATTTAAAGGTGAATGCTGGAACATCAAAGACCTTCGAGTTTATTGTAACAACTAGAGATACCCGAGTGGAAGTAGGATATAATAACTATGGACTTTATTACAAGGTTGCCAAGATAAAGTAGTGGGTATGATACGAATTGAGTAATAGTCGATAGACTAACTAAGGTATGCCCATTACATGGTAGTACGTGAAGATTTTAAAATGGGGAATTTGGCAAGACTTTACACTAATGAGATAGTTATAAGGCATGGAGTGCATGTGGCGATCATCTCAGATCGTGGTGGAAGATTTACTTCGCGGATTTGGTAGACATTGCGGAAGGCATTGAGAACACGGCTAAAACATGTGTACTACTTATCATCCTCAAACGGACGGACAAAGTGAGCGTACCATTCAGACTTTGAAGGATATGTTGAGAGCGTGCGTGATTGATTTTTTTTGTGGTAATTAGGAAACTCATCTACCCTTAACTGAGTTTTCTATAATAATAGTTATCATTCGGGTGTTTGATGTGCTCTATTTTAAGCGTTGTATGGAAGGAAGTGTAGATCACATGTTCTTTGGGCTGAAATTAGAGAAATTTGGTCGATTGGACCAGAATTGGTACAAGAGACAATAAATAAGGTGATATTGATTAAAGAAAAGCTCAAAGCGGCTAGAGATTGCCAAAATAGCTATGTTGGCAATATGCGTAAACATTTAGAGTTAAAGTTGGTGATAAAGTAATGTTGGAAGTGTCGTCTTGGAAAGAAGTAGTGCATTTTGGAAAGAAAGAAATGTTAGCACCAAGATATGTGGGACCATTTAAGATCATTAAAGGGATCGGTCCTATGGTCTATTGATTAAGATTGCCTTAATAATTTAGTAGCGTATTTGATGTGTTTCTTTTAAAGAAGTATTTAGCGGATACAAATCTGCATGTGCGTTTAGAAGAAATTAAGGTAGACAAAACTCTTCATTTTGTTGAAGAGCCTGTTGAGATTATCAAACAGAGGTTAAAAGTTTGAAGCATAGTAGGATTCTGATAGTTAAGTCCATTGAAACTCGAAGCGAGGTCATGAGGATTTCATAAAAACTAAGTATTCACACTTGCTTGTTGAGCAAGCTATCGTTGGAAGTACTAAGTCAAGTTAGACACACGGGGTTACTGGCAGACTTTAGGGTACCCTTAAATATTCTGAGGTGGTTTGGTTAATGTTATATTTTGAATAAACTCGAAGTCGAGCCGATTCTTCAAAAACATTGAGCTTTATAACAACTCATAACTTATTTCCAAGATAGTTCTTGTTTGATGAGTTGCGAGGTTAGGTTATGAATGACGTTGTTACACAACTTAAAGTTTTTGATGAGTTTCCTCGAAGACGGGCGATGTTTATGTAGTTGGATGTTATTTGCTATTTGTACCCTTGTATGGGCAAGCGAAGTTGTAAGCAGTGGGTTTCCGATCGTGAAAGTTAGATGAGATTCAAAGTGTGGCCCAAAGTTCACGTGGGAACGTGAGGACCATATGAAAGCTATGTATACCCGATTGTTGGTTGATGATGATGTTGAATCTATTAGTTAAATCTCGAGACGAGATTTCCCTAAGGAGAGGATACTATGACAACTGTGCTTTGAGCAGGTTAGTCAAACTGTTAGCATTAACTTGAGTTTCATTATGTGTTATAATAATTATGTGTTTATGTGATCTTATGTGAGTTGGTTACAAATCCATTGAGCGTGATCGTCTCATAGTGATTGAAGTTATGGTTGCTATGGATATTTCATTATGTTCGCATTTTAGTGACAATGAAAATGATGGTAAAACTTTATGTGTGTACGTATTTATATTTATATGTATACATATTTAGATAATAGGAATTCGCGAGGATAGAAAATTTGGTTTAGAAATTTAGTTAGTAAAATTTTAGTATTATTAAGTTGGAAAAATAAAGTATGAAGTTAAATTATTTTTTAGGTATTTAAAACTAGTTTTATTTAGAAGGATGTCTAAATAAATAAAAGGTTTTTATAAAAATAACAAAATTAAAGGGTTTTTGTGTAAATAATTATAAAAAAATAAAAAATAAAATAAAAAAAGTTGTTCGGCCGGTTTAAGAAAAAAAAAGGAAAACTAATTTTAGTAAAAGTAGGATTCTAATTTGGTAATTATCTAAATCTCTTTTCCTTCACTATAAATACAAACCCCTCACCCCTATTTTTTTTAAAAACCGGACGAACCAAGAGCAGAGAAAAAAAAGATTTTTTTTATTCAAGATCAATTTGGTGATTTAAGGTTTCAAGAATTAAGGATCAAGGTATGTTTAAAAACTTTAATTGTTTTAATTTTCTTTTTAATTCATGTAACAATAAAGTGATGGATAAATTAGGGTTTCATAAAATCTATAAATTAATGATGTTAAACTTAATTAGAAGTGTTTAGGGTTTAATTAGAATCATATTGATGTATTCGGTTAGAGTTAGAACGCGATAAAATTGAATTTAGGGTTGAGCAGAATTTTGAGTCATCTTGTTCGAATGTTATCTCATGATTGGTAACGAGATTTTTGATGAATCTTATGTCTATTGATAAGTTCAGCGAGTCTAGTTTCCAGAAAATCCAGCCTCGAAAGTTTTTAAGGTCGGAAAGTCATTCAAATGTTGGTTACACTAAAAGTTGTCAGATCAGTAAATACGGGTCAGATTTAGGTCATGTTTGTGAGGGTAAAACCTATACTTAAAAGTGGAATTAAGCTTAGCCCTTATACAGTAGTTAAGTTCCATAAAGCATGTCTAAGTATGGTAGTTAGAGTGATATATTTTGGTGTGCAATTAGATCCGAATTAGGACAGTTTTAAATGTTGTTTTATTAGAGGTAGTTATACATGTAAAGTAATACTTGATATATCATCAAGGTAGTTAATTACTCTTAAATATGAAAATGGGTGATTTTTGGATTATTTTATGAAGGTCCATTATGTAAGGGTTTTGGGTACGTAAAAAGAGGAAACTAAAAATTATGTAATTCCGAATTAATTGTAAGTGCTAGGTAAAGTGTTAGTAATGTCTAAGGTTGGGCATGTGTCAAGGTGACCATGATGGTTAACTAATCCTTAGACATCCACCATATGCGTGTTCATGGACTAGAGCTTTTAGCTGATCGCGTGTAACGTGTTTATTTTTATTGTATGTTGCGTGTAGAGATTTGGAAGCTGCGTTTGAGTATCCAGGTGAGTTTCATAGTCCCATTTTACTATGTTTTCTTGGGATGGAAGTGATGCAAAATATGTTTCAAAATGTTTTGATTATGTGATTATATGGTTTAAGTTACTCATGAACATTTAAGTAGCTATTATATGTTATGTGCTGCATGTTGTATGATGTTGCATTGGGTCTTCGCCTACTTCGTGGGTAAGAGGTTTCGCCTACTTGGTGTGGGTATGAACCTGTTTGTGTGCGGATACGGTACCAAGAGTCTGGAATTATGGGGATTGCATTCCTCTCCATGACTATTTTTGTTGCATTGGATCGGAGGACACGTTCCGTCCCAATGGTGATTCTTAGTTGCATGAATGCTAGCATATATAATAGTCAGCTTAATTGTCCTACCATGTTTTGATTTTTATATAATCACAGTAATTGATTTAAATCTTGTATTGGTGTCGTAAAACCTATGACTCCCACCAACCGTTGTATTGACGTTTTAAGCATCATTTTCAGGTGAGCGTTATGATGATGTTGAAGTAAATAAAAGTGGCTAGAGAGACCATTAGGCTGCATTGGAAGTTCCTAGTTGATTTCGTTTTGTATTTTATTGCGTGAATTCTTGAATGATTTTATTAGGTTTGTGAGACATTGTCTTTGTGTTGATGAGACCCTTTTTCATTAATAAAAGATGTCGTTCTTTTGTTTTCGGTATTGTCATGACACATCGTGTCTTTTATATTAGTTATGCATGTAGTGATTCTCTATTGTTGACACCATTGTGTTGTGATTATATCCATGATGTTACGCCTCGTGTTTCTGCCTTGGCGGGGTGTGACATTAGTGACGTAAATGCAAGTAATTTATGGGATAAAATGACACTAAAAAGTATTAAATATTTGATGTTATCATGATGTGACTCCCGCACTCACGTTTCTTAATTCTTCTTCCTTGTGGCTTTGTTTCATGGGATCATCTTCGTTCGAACATATTGCAATGTCTTCTTCTAATGGTTCACTAAAACCGCTCGAGTAATTACCATTAACATTATAGCCATGCCTTACTTATGCCATCTCAGCTCTCGTCGCGATCCTAGGCACAAATAAACATATACAACCAATTAAATTCCAATTGGGATTCACACTGACTTTATTTATGGCATAAACTTTGGCCCGTAAGTAGCATATATGTTTTCTTTTGGTTTTATATTCCAAACAGCTTGTCTACTTATATGCTAAAAGCAGGCATATAAGCACTTGAATAAGCAATCCTACTTACCCTCTTAGAGTGCTTATATGCTAAAAATAGTGAAGCATAATCAAAGAAATATATAGTTCAGATCCATACATCTTCCAATTAAGAATCTATAAATGAGCTATAAATTTTTGAACTATGAGTATTGAGGTTTCGGCATAAAAAGCAGAGAAAGATTAAACCATGCTAAGACAAATAAAATGAATAGGTGGATAATGTATACAGAACACTATTATTGACCTTAGAAAGAAAACATACCGATGCTAGAAAGAACAAAACCCGATCGTATGTATTCTACTTCAATCCCAGATACTCGGACTCTTAAATTCTAACCAGGTCCTGCACTTCTTACTCTCACTTCATCACAATATAAAGCTAAAATTATCACCTAAACCTGTAGAATTTACAAAAGTTCCCTCCCACTTATTGGTATTTGGAACGAAAATACAAAAAAGGGGAAAAATAAACTTATTGGTAAATGGTTGAAGAAAGCACCTTGTTTGGAATAACCAAAAGGTTATCGTCCTCATGTACACTACCAAATTCTACTTCTCTTCATCTGAGTTTATAAACTCCATCCAAATTTTCTCCTCATTTTCTTTAGGGAGATTCGTGTTTGGATCATTTGCGAGTAGCATACCTGCTGAAAGAGAAACTTACCAATTAAAGTTTTAATTCGTATATAAACAAACAAAGAATGCCCATAGACACACACATGAGCATGCCAAACCAATAACAAAGACAAGTTACTGCTTTGTTTTTTAGCAAAATAAACAAAGTTCAGAGATGGCATGCCAGAATGTAATAGAAACAATAGCTATAAATAAATTAGAGGTAAAATGCTTATGATGCTGCAATGATAATAAGTTAGACTAAATAATAATAAGTTAGACTAAAGTCAACATAATCACGATAAGAAAGGGATATTTATATTACGATGTCGCTAACTAACCCCGTCATCCCTAATTGTCATGTGGTTCAGTTCTTTGGCTAACCTTTCAGCAGCCTATGTAGTTGTGCTAGGTTCTCTTACTCTAGCCGCAGCCACAACATTTATAGAAGCCATAAATTTGATCGCCAATATAACACCAAAAAAACTTATCTTCATGAAACTAAAAACATGATAACTTATCTTCTGAAAAGAAACATACACTTTTATCTACAAAGAAACATAGAATGCAAAAAAAACTTATCTTCTGCGATTATCACCCGATTAGGCATCTGCTTGCTGCAATATGTGTTCTTATCTGATTATGTCCAACCCTTACATAAATTAACATATGTCACGTTTAACTAAAAACTCATAATCTTAACAACTCTTTAATAGCTTAAGAGGAAAATGGCAATTAATAATGGAATGAAGCTGATCAAATAGGTACATTTAATAGTCTTCATAACGATCTATGACACAATATGATGGAAACCCTTTTCTATTGATGTCCATTGTATTAATAGTATTTAATAGAGGCATCCAATTTAGGTTTACATTACAGTGAAGAGTTTACATGTGCCATAATTCTAACGTTAATCTTGTGATCTGGTTGTATTTACGAAAGTGATACCAAACATATAGATAGGAATCCTTCTATTACTATATTTAAAATATAAACAAAAAAATCACCACTCCCTTCACAAGTGCTGACAAAACAAAACGAAAGAAGTCAAACATGGTAATATTCCTAATATGACATGAGAGATCAAATTCTTAGGTATCAATGGTGGTATTATATATCGGCATTTCTCATGACCATGTCAAGAAAGAATGGCAAAAATCCAACATTGAATTAATTTTTACGTAATGAGCTATATTTTTTAAACTTCCTAATCAATTATATTAAATTCAATTTCAGTGTCCGATTTCACACTTGGTGAAACAATGTACATGTAAACTATTTTCTTCTTTATTAATGTAAGGCCTCTACATATTACTAATTAAAAAATGAAGATCAACTGAAGGAGGTCTCCCATCCTATTATGGAATAGGAGTAGTGTACCAAATTATAACATAATCATGGTAAGCACATCCAAGTTAACGAAAGCTATTAAAGTTGTTGCTACATAAATATATGTAGGAGTCTCCAATTATAATGAACAGTTAATGACAATTTAACAATTGAACAAACATATCATTCTTTTCATTGTGAAATCATACCTGAAAAAACTAGTTCAAAATGCTAGTCTTCCCTAGGCTTAAAGGATGCTCCCCATGAGGTATTGTTGACCTTGGGAATAAACCCTTCTCCTGACCTATCAGGTCACCGTACTTAGAAGATGTAAAGTCTTTCAATTTCCTTATGATTACTGATACAAACACATGCGAGTTTACATATCCAGCATTTATAGACTTTGACATTTAATCACACACCAATAATTAATCAAATATACAACATTTAACTTCCTTAAGATCACTCAGATTTAACAAGCCTTTTAAGTAAACCAATACATCCAATCATAAATGAACATTCATGAATTTACCACATAATGATATATAAATGAACTAAAACTTACTGGATTCATCAAAATATCTTCTATAAAGCGCTTGTACCAAGACCTCTTCTTAGTCAATTCTGATGCCCAAACCCCTTATCAATCGGAAGATATGCCAACAAAACCTAAAAAACATTAAAAAATATGATTCAATCCTCCTATTCCACAAAAACCAACACATAGCATATAATTTCCAGATTCATAGCTTGGGCATCCAGAAATTCAAATGCTGATAGTATCTCACCAAACATTCTTTTAGCTTTAAATGGAAGTTTCTAATAAACAGAAGCAGAACATAATCATCAAACAATTATAGCAAGTGTAAATAATTAAATTTCAATGTCTAAGTAATATGATATCAAGAAAACAGAATACCTTACCTGGAAACTTGCATAATCTTCGCAAGCAAGAAAAGCTATTTTTATTGTAGACAAATTTGGAGGTGTGACTATTGAAACCTTTAACATCAAACAAGCCAAAGAATGATCTACTTCTACAATTAAACTGAGATTTTCCAATTTCAATTCCCTTAAATACATCCAACAGTCATTAGAGAATCATAATATTAATATGAATGATATAATATATATTACATGAAGCGGTTATTTTCTTTTAAAAATTAATATAAAATATACAAAGAAAGATAAAAGAGCACCATCAATAAACACATCGGTGGATCACTATGTTGTCAATTTTTTGTGTAGTGTTTAATAAATCAATGGTAAAGCTTTCAATATATTATAATAACGGTGTTCATAAAGAAAGGATGTATTCATATAAGGCTTACCTATCAATATCTTCGTTTGTGTCTCAATCATTGTTCAGTGCCACAAAATAAAACCACGCGCCTGAAAGGATAAAAACATGGAGATATTAGGGTTTATCATGATTAATGAATGTTGAATAAGTTTTTTAAGAAATGTGATATTAGGGTTTAATTAAAAGATATATCAAATCTAATTATAGAGTATATCTTGAAATATATTTTTAAAACTTAAAAGATATCAATATGGTTTTTTAAGAAGATATTATTATAGTTTTGGATAGTAAAATACAAATGATGACTTAGCTCAGTTGGTAAACCACCTTGGATCTTAACCCTAGGTCACAAGTTCAAACTTTGCAAAGGAAATATTTTTGTAAAAATTTCAAAAAAACATTAAAATAAAAAAAACGGATTTATTTGCCAAAAAACATTATTAAAAGAAAAAAAATAGAAATTTGTTAAAAAAAACCCTTATGTGTGCCATGTCTTCGTTTGTGTCTCGTGTCATCGTTTATGAGTGCCATGTCATCGTTGAGGTGGCAAAAAACCATGTTTATCCAGTCATAGTTAGCCCTATATATATACATACTAGTAGCCTAACCTGCCCGATGGGCGGGCTACTTTCATGATATTCTTATTGATTATGTTTATGTACGAAGTTAACTGTTTAATATTTAATATTTAGTTATAATAAAAAAATTCAAAAAGATTTTGTTGTTAATGGTTTACGTATTATCGCATTTCAAAAGTAATATAGACAAAAAAAATAACAGCTCATAAAAATTTTCACAAAAAAAAATACCATCTCATTACATCAATATCTACCGTATGTAATACATTTTAAATCAGCCCGGGGGGGGTGGGGGGGGGTGGGGTGGCCTATTTCTCTTTTGAATTTCACTTTTACATGATCGATCATGTCATGTCATCAATGACATGGCATTGACGTGGCAATGACGTGGCTGTAGTGATGTGTCATGGTCTCCTCTATTATATAGTGTGGATATATATATATATATATATATATATCAACATATATCTATCATAATATATATTTATAAGAGATATCAAATATATCCTCCCACTATATAAAGTCAAGCAAGTTACTTGATGCTGACTTCTCGCTTGACACGAACAATACACTCGGGTTGGCATTTAGACTCATTCCAATGACCGTAATAAAAGCTTTGTCTCTTCTTCTATAAAATAAAAAACATAACGTCCCATATATTACCTCTTGTTAGCATTCGATCATAACCCCAAATAAGAAGATCTATACTGATAATCCCTAACCAGCATAAAAATTACCGCTAAGCCAACGTAAACCCTAATTGATAAATCCCCAAACCAAAAAATGAGCAAGGATTTTAATCAGCGATTAACATTCCTAACGTCAATAAAATCTACCAAGGGTCAATCTAACACATAAACGCATGAAAACAAAGAAAATCGCGCGATTCAGTATTAATCAGCGATAACATTCCTCAATAAAATCAACAAGTCAATTAACACATAAACAAATTCAGTTATCACTATAACAATTTTAAGCAGGATGTTGTTGAAATTAATCATTGGGTCAATCTATTATCATAAACCAAAAATCAAAGATACAAATGTGTGTTTTCCATTTTGTTAAACAAGGTTCAATTTCCAAACATTCGCAAACAAGTTCTTTCTCGATTTTATTGTTTGCTTTTGATTAATTATAATCATGTAATGTATAGATTTTAATAGTTTGTATCATACTGCATGCTTTATGTCTTAATATGTTTTTGCTGAATTGAACCATGTAAAGTATCTATTTTTATAGTTTGTACATACCCTATGGTTTATGTCTTAATATGTTTCTTTTATTTTTGTTGTTAATTGTGATCAAGATGGTGATCATGAATTTGCAGTATTAAAGCATAGTTTTTTTCACATTGTCTAGACACTTAGACTGAATGAAACTTTTAAGGGTTTTGCTAATGACAACCCTAAAGGTTGTGGTTAAGAGTCTTTACTTAACAACAACCCTTAGGGCTGTTGTTAGCATTTCCCAACTTTTAATTTAAGAAATGTTAGGAGGTCAATATGCATATATCTTTACTTAACAAGACTTGGGTATGTTTTGCACGGTATATTGAAAAGCCTAAATTAACAGTGTAACCTAATAAGACTTTGGTTTGCTTTAAAAAACCATTGACACTTTTTGGCCCATGAAGGTTCAGTGCCTTATTCACTTATTTAGTTTTCCTATAAATGCAGTTATACTGTACTTTGATATCATACGTATTGCCTAAAAATAATGCAAGGTTCCATTTTTTAGGAATTAAAATCCAATAGGTTTGGTCTCAAAACTGGAAGGATTTTTTTAGGGATAGTAACAATGTTGAATTTTATTAGGAGCAGGGTATGTTCAGTAGACTTCCTTGACGGTTTCTTCAAGCAAGAATGTATCATTTTTTTATTACACGTGTATGACATTGAACATCTTTCCACTACTAATATATAGTTCGTACATCATTTTGTAATCAAGTTATAAAAGGAGACTAC
>BQNB010163959.1:0-14386 GCA_026074375.1 Tanacetum coccineum
AGCGAACTTGTAAAAGCCTAAAAATAAATAATAGAATAATTGAAGTTGTAAATGACCTAAAAATGTGAATTGTTACATTACTACTGCTTGTACATAGTTAATGCTGCTGGTGTATAAGTTACTACTGTCAGTGTTTAGAGTTAATGTTGCTAGTATAAAAGTTACAACTGCTGAAAGATTACAACTGTTGGAAGAGTTTATGCTGACAGAGAAGAGATCAAAGACTTATCAGAGAAAGTATAAAGATTGATTAGAGATCAAGATTACTTAGTTGATAAGGATTGTTATTTATAGAATATATCATAGAGAATATTCTATATCTTTATAATATATTGTAAATCAACTAGGACTCCTTGGTGTATAAAAGGAGGTCCTAGGGCATAGAGTTTGGTATCATAAATTATACCAAAAACGAGTCATTCATAGAGTTGTTCATAGCTTCAAGGTTTTGTAACCCTAATACTGATTAGAGTATTCGTATTAATATATTTAAGCTTTGTTTTTTAATATGAGTGTTCATTAAAATTACTGTTTCATTAAAGAATTCTTCTTATATTAAAGATTAGATTCTGCATAATCTTTAATATATTCAACAAAGTTTCTGCTATAGTTGTGTAGGATTTATCTTGCATAACTAAACCTTACACAAGCTAAAGAATTCAAGATCCATTTAAATGGGATCAACAAGTAGTATCAGAGCTTGTTGCTTTGAGAAACTTTGCTAAGAAGACATGGATTGAGACTTAGTACATATGGTGGCTGCATCAAAAGTGCCTATGCTCAAACCAGGTGAGTATGAGCTTTGGAGAATGAGGATGGAACAGTACATCCAGATGGTTGATTATTCTCTATAGGAAGTCATAGAGAATGGTAATGCACCTCTAACAAAAAATGTTGTGGAAGGTGTTGAGACTACAATTTCTCCTTCAACTGCTGAAAAAAAGGCACAAAGGAGGTTAGAGTTGAAGGCAAGAAGCACTTTATTGATGGGCATCCCTAATGAACATCAATTGAAGTTTAACTCCATCAAAGATGCCAAGTCATTGCTGTAGGCTATTGAGAAGAGGTTTGGAGGGAATGTTGCTACTAAAAAGACTTAGAGGAATCTTCTAAAGCAGCAGTATGAAAATTTTACTGCATCTAGTTCAGAGGTGTTAGATCAAACCTTTGATAGGCTTTAAAAGCTTATCAGTCAGTTGGAGATTCATGGTGAAACTATCTCACAAGAAGATGTGAATCAGAAGTTCTTAAGAAGTCTGTCACCAGAATGGAACACACATACCATTGTGTGGAGGAACAAGCCTGAGATAGATACATTAAGCTTGGATGATCTTTACAACAACCTGAAGATCTATGAACCAGAGGTCAAAGGGACATCAAGCTCAAGCACAAACACACAAAACATAGCGCTGATCATCAATTGGCTGAAAGATTGCAAGCACAAGAACAAGAAGAGTTGTCTATTGAAGAAAAGGCTACATTATTTCAACAAATCTTAGAGAAAAGAAGAAAGCATTTTGCAGCTAAAAGAGCAGAAGAGAAAAGAAACAAACCACCAACAAAAGCTCAACAGAGGCAGATAATGTGTACTTACCTAAAGAACATAAAAGGATACAAGCTCAAAGATTTGAAGTTTAAAGAGTTTGATTCTATCCAAGAGATGTTTGACAAAGCATTCAAAAGGGTAAATACATTTGAAGACTTTAGAACAGAGTTGGTAGAAGGCAAAGAAAAGAGAGCAGGAACAAAGCTGATACAAGAGAATACAAAGAAGCAAAAGGTGAGATAACAACGAAAACAGCTAGAGCTAGGGGACATTGTTGGGAAATCACTTACAGATTGAAGAAGAGGTAACAATTATGCTTTACCTTTAGCTATTAAGTCTCCAAGTATTGTTGGCTAGAAGATTTATAAAGAAGGAGAAAGCATTATCAAATAATAATTTAGTGATGGAAAGCCTATACGTATATGATCTTTAGTCAAATGCTTAAAAGTTTGACAAGAGAAGGATTGTAGAAGTTGTAAAAGCTAAATCTGAGTCAACCAAGGACCCGTGGAAGACTTGGATTTTTTGTTATAGAGGGTGATTTGAAAAAACAATGTTTGACCACCTGTGAAGAATATTGTATAGAGGAATCGACAAGAATACAAAAGTGTTGGTGGAAGCTATATGACTCTTGTGGAGTACATTCCTTGAGGATACAACATATGCAGATTTATATGTTGGTAGAGAAGAAGTATTCCCTTGCACCACTTAAACTTTCAATGATGTTGGAAAAGAAGCTTATAGTTGATTATGAAAGTGAAATGGCTTATCAGCTTCTTAATTCATCATAAAAACGCTTAAGATGTAAAGAAAGTGTTTGGAAGCATCCTCTTGGTGTTGTTGGATGCTTTATATGAAGTAAACTGATGATTTGAAGAAGATTATCAAAGTTTAGGGGGGATGTTGGGATTAAAAGTCTTCTTGATGCTGTTAGAATTACTGCTGCTCATGTTTGTGTTAATGCTGCTCAGCTGGAGTTAGTACTGCTCAGAGACTTCAAAGAAAATATGCTAAGTGTTTACTACTGCTAGTACACAGTTAGTATTGCTAGTGAATATTAGTGCTGCTGATGAACTTCAAAGAAAATATGCTAAGTAGTTACTACTGCTAGTACAAAGTTAAGACTGCTCAGCTGAAGTTAATGCTGCTAGTGAAAATATGCTTGAAGTTACTACTGCTAGTGAATATCAAGTTAATGCTGCTAGTTAGTACTGCTTATATGATATGTATTAGTTGTTTATAGAAAAGATTTTAGATACTTAGGAAAGTATTGTAAGCCGACTAGGACTCCTTGGTGTATAAAAGGAGGTCCTAGGGCATAGAGTTTCACATACAACTAGACTTATAATTCTTAGCTTCAAGGTCTTTGTAACCCTAATACTTTGAGAGTATTCGTATTATTATCATTAATAATATTGGAGCTTATTTTTGAATTGTATGTTCATTAAATTACCAATGTTATCATTGATATTCTTTTTAATATTTAAAATTTTTAGATTCCACATAAATCTTTTAAAATTTTTTTTTTAAACCATTCAAACAAAGTTTTTACTATAGTTGTGTTAGATTTATCTAATATAACTAATCCTTAAACAAGCTTAAGGAATTTGATCTATTGAAGTGGGATCAACATAAGAGTTTACATGAAACAATTTCGAAGGTTAATCACATGCCACATATAAGGAACCTCTCGATCATTCATGGTGCTGAGCTTATATGAACCATTGTCGTACGCCTCTACTACCCGAAATGGTCCTTCCCAATTTGGTCCTAGCTTGCCCTGATTTTCCACTCGACTAGCTTCATTACATTCGGTTTAACAAAGTCGATGCTCTTGAATTAAAGATTCATAACAAAACACAAGATTTAGAGGTCAGGAGGATAAAAGTGAAAACTTAGCCATATTAAATTAGAGAGAAAGAAGAGATGGGAGAGTGTGTGATTTCTAAAGAGAAGGAGGAGGAAAACACATACTCTCTTTGTTACAAAATGAATCATTGCCTTCCTATGGAAGTATAGGAGGGGTATTTATAAACCTTGTGTCGCCTAACTATGTTAACCCAACACGACTATATTAGATTAATGTAATTTCATATAAGTCGATATATTTTAAGGCTAACAATCTTCCCCTAATATGTGGACATACAGAATTACTTAAAATGTTCCGATCAAGTACAAATACAATAAAATAAAGTCTTCCAAAGTGCTTCCAAAGCTGAAGATGTCTTATGCGTCTCATGGTCTTGAAACTTGTACTCTGCTTTGGATCTTCGGTGTTTTACTTTTTCTGGAACCATGTTAGTATGATGAGTTGATTAACTTTCCGCCAATCATGAAACATGGTCTTGAAAAGCTTTCTTCAAAGAGTCCTTTTTGGCTAAGTTTCTGAATCAGCTTCCCCCAAACCAACATCCCTTTCTTGAGCAGATTATGAAAATTTGATGTAGCTTGAACAATCTTCTATTTGTCATTAACGTGCACATCATAATTTTGTAGAAGTAAAACCACACAAAGCTACTACTGCTACTTGTCATTCGGTTGGTGAATATCCGTTCGGGGGTACATGCAAGAAATAAGCAAATTCTTCTCAAGCTTGATGAATTTACTTCACATAAAACCTATAGTGAAGTAGTAATTACCCTTACTTTCCCTTGGAAAGTTGAACAAAGTAATACGTTGCCAAGAATCTTCAAACAATAGTTTATATGCCTATATAAACCGAAAAACCACACTACTTTCACGGACACGATTTCCCCCCATGATGGTTGCGAACTCTCAGAAGCATCATTGTCGTGTATGTCCATATACTCGAGAAGTTTTTGATATAAGCACAAATCTTGATAAGTTATGAACGTTGTTGAAGAACTTTGAAAATTTTGCTTAGATTGTGAAGTACCATTGTCTTGGAATAGCACAATAATATCATGTGAGAATTGTTGATTACATCTCAACCTTTAAACTCTTTGGCTAACTTATAAACCTCGTATTTTGTCGGCTAATGATGTGACCACATGGTGAAGTTAAACCGGATATACGCATCGGCATAAGCTTTCATATATTTTTGCAGGATTATGTTGGTGACATATTTCGCAGGATAAGTCTTCAACATATTTCGCAGGATTATGTTGGTGACATATTCCGCAGGATGAAGGCATAACATGTTTCGCATGGTTAAGAAAATTTGGGCAGATTTTTGTTTCCTAAATATTACATATTTCACATGATTATGTAACTCCTGTTTGACATAAATCGCACAACAATATATTTCGCACAAACATGTTTCTCATAAACATATTTCGCACAAACAACCTGTAAACATAAATCGCACAAAAATTACATATTTCGCACGATACATGTCTCGCACGCTTCAAAACATATTTTGCAAGCTTCATCAGTCGACATATTTCGCAAGGTTCATCCGCAAACCCAAAAATAAATTTTTGTAATAAGGTGTTTAAGCACAAAGAAGCCACATAATATGATAACAAATAAGCACAAACATGAGGAAAGAAGAAAGTTTGTAGCTTTTTGTTACAATAACCAAACGTAACTCGTTGGGTTTTTGCTTATAAATAAGCCACGAAAACCCCTAAATAAGCAAACCACAAACACAAAACACTCCTAGACTCTGCTACCAATTGTTAACATTAAAGATTCATAACTAAAAAACAACTGGGAGCCGAGGAGGATAAAATGGTGAAACTTAGAATATTAGATTAAGAGAGAAAAGAAGAGATGGGGAAGTGTGTGTGTTTCTAGAGAGAATGATTGATATTCAACAATGATAGTATTAGTAACTTAATATATTAGTAAAAGTAAATCGCCAAATCACTCTTGTGGAAAAAGTGATTACGCTAATCCACTAATATAATATATTTTCGAAAAAGTATCGATTAGTAAATTATCTTAGGAAAGATAAAGATCTAATCGTTCCCGAGTCGTTTTCCCAACGAAGCGTAAATTGAAAATCTTTTTTCGGTTCATGATCGCGTGCTTGAATATTCAATATTTTAGATTTTGAATTCTAAATCTAAAGAAACGCAAGAGAATGCAACAATAAAGGCACGCTAATCTAGAAATTAAGGCAACTTAAAAATCTAACGACATTTTAAACAATTAAAAACTTATTAATAACTAAAATAAACTAACTAATTAACTAAAATTGACAAATTAAAATTCTAAAAGCTCAAAATGCAAATTTCTAACATTTAAAAATGTAGTTAAACTAATTTTTAATAACAGAAAATATTTTTTTGAATTTTTTTAAAACTAATTAAAATCTTTTTTTTAAACTATATAATACTAAAAAAATAAAACTTAATTCTAAATTTTGGGAAAATTACTAAAATATTGACACTATTCTGAAGGTTTATAAAAAAAACGGGACAATAAGCTCTAACCTATAAGCTGTGAAAAATCAATAAACTTAATAAGCTTAAAACTAAAAACGTGTATAAGAAATTAATAGTGCATGTGAAGATTAAAGAATCGTTGATAATCTTCTAGGACCGTTTAAGCCATCTAGGATATAATAACATTAATAACATATTTGCACAGCGGAATTAAAACATAAAGAACAATGTTATGAACAAGGTTTTACCAAACATTCCAAGCCCTAATATTATTTGATTAAAATAATACGATTACATCAATGAACTGTAACAAGAATCATAAGATCCTTGAGGCTAAAACAACATATGGCGTCTACATCTCTACGCCTGGAATACACACACACGTTTAGGTACAGGAACTCACGAATTGTACACCTAAACCTAATGACCTATATCTCTTTATATACTAGAGATATTAGGTTTACAAAAGATAAGAACAAATAAAGATATTAATAAATCTTTTAATCATTTAAGTTTATCTTTAGAATCTTCAAAATCTTCCATCTTTTGAAGAATTCCTCCTTTGCCTTTTAAGTCCTTCATTTTTCATATATTTTGTCTTATCAACTCAAATATAATTCCCAATAATCTTCCCCTAGTTGATAATGACAAAACCAAAATAAGCACGAACTTCCCCTGAAGCTAATATATATATTAAAGAATAAGGATCCATGCAATTCCATCAAGGATGTAACACCCCCAAAATGGGTCGCAGCGAAATATGATATTTCAGGGGTATTATTTCATAGATCAATAGTACAAGATATGAGAACGACCTCTATAAGAGTCATTTGAAAACCGATACATTGGATTTCATAAATGGTTCATTACAAAAGTCCATAAGCTTAACTTATTTAACTTGGAAAAGTAAATATTTCACAACATAACAATAACCTAAAATGTAATGCATGTAAATCTTTATGATAATATGACTTCAAAAGACGACCATCCAATGTATCCATAACTTGCACCTTATTGACCTGAGAAAACATGTTTAAACTGTCAACAATAATGTTGGTGAATTTATAGGTTTATAAATTAAATGAAGCGGATAGCAAGATTTCCCTGTAATAAAGTAACAAAAATACAATATCACAAATATGTATTACAAAATGCACTAAGCCCATGACACTGAAGCTAAAAAATGTATGTATATCAAATACATATGAATGATGGTGCCCAATGTAGATGTTGAACGTGTAACATCTATGTTTTCAAATGGTATACATTTGTCGTTTCTGGCCAACCAGTAAACTAGCAAGTGGTACTTGCCCGAACGGGGATGTTAATACCAAATAGATCTATTCATAAGATTCGCTCTCACATAATGCAATTAACAATTACATCTATGCAATTGACAGTTCATGATGAAGGGCATAGTGGGTTATAGCTACTTAAGCAAACTCGTAATATTTAAATTTAAAATGTACTTGCATCCATTTTATAAAACAAACATGATCTCATCCCAGAGATTTGATAAATGATTAAAAATTATAAAAGTGGGGACTATAAACTCACATCAAGTAATGATAACAGAATAGCAAGGTAGTGGTACGAAAAACGATGCAAAAGACTTTATCCGCAACCTATATAAAAATAATACATATTTACTAAATGAAAAAATAATAAGCTAAATACTTGCAATCTCGTCCCTAGTGTGTACTTGAGCTTCATTTAAAATAATGATGTTTGAAAATGAATTATCAACGTGGTCAAAATATAAGTATGCAATTTACGACTTCGGACTTTTAGGAAACTAGGTCATCTAAACTCTAAAATATTAGTTTAGAGCAGCCCTTGGTTTAGTGTCTAAGTGTGTCAAATTAGACGAAACGTTGACGTTTAACTAATTGAGTTAAGTGTAAGTAAAATTTAGTTTTAATATTAGACGACTTGGAGTTGTACCATTTAATTACGAATTAGTTAGATAACGATAATGAAAAGTAAAAATACATTTGACATCTCGGATAGGCCATCTATAACTTTCATCTTTTAAGTTTTGTCTAATGAAGTCGTTTAACGGGTTAAAACGGGACTATAGTATGCGTCTCGCTAAGACAGTTTTTAGACTTAGAATAATAAAGGTTTATTTCAGCATATGACATTTGCATGGTCAGAGTTTTGGGCTCAGATTGTAACCTCGTTACTCAACGTTAGGACGAAACAAAAACATCTTAATAAACTAGGACCTACTGGCTTTAATTTATCTTTTATAACTTTTGTGTATCGGGGTCGTTAACTGGGTCGAAAAGGGGTCGAACGATGGGTGTTCACGTGGGCGGACCTGGCTGGTTGCACACCAGGTGTTCGACCGTTTGTCGACATGTGTGACGAACTGCCAAGTTCACACGTGAGCAGGTTACTAAACGAAAAAGATTGGTTTTTATTCCAAATCAAATATGGTACTTCAGGCTTTATGTATCATTATGTGTTTTGTTATTTTGGTTAGTAAAATCAACACAACAATTTAAAGAAAAGAGCTCGCTGGCTGCTTTACAAAAGAGGGTAAAGTGACAATTTTTCACGCCTAACTTTGAGTTTTGTTTGCGAGTTCTTTACTCAAGAAAACCCCGTGACACTCGGCCCATAACAAACCTTATACATTAGGCTTTAACTGAAAGCTCTTGGTTCTGACCTAATACTAATCATTTGCGTGAACTAGTTGTCAAAAGTTGTTAGTTTAGCTATTTTAACGAAATGCATAAATCTTGCAATTTTTTTCATAGGGTTTAAAATTGTCGTAAATTCTTTGATTCCTAATCATTTTCCATGATTCAAATTGAAAAACATACTTCTTTAGGCATACTATGACTAGACACTAAATCCTGGACTTAGTGGTCACGTTTACTCATCGTACCCTTTTCCCAATTTACCCTTTGACACGAGTTAATAATAAAAAGTAATTTGTGGACACGTGATTACACAATTCGACGAATATTTATACGACATGTCATTTGGCATACTAGGGCTTATTCTAGGATACATTAGCAATATGATATACTCACTTAACCTAGGTGATTACGCCAAACCAAGGTGTCGTTAATGTTTTACTCGAATAGCAGAAAGAAAACAAAATCTTTCAAGTAATGATTTGATGATAAGTTTTCTCATGCACTACTAAGAGGTGCGAACTCACAGAAAACACAAAGGGAAGAGAACGTATGGAACTTGATCCGACGAAACCCTAATTTTGCTACAAGACCAACTCGACCACGACTGTCAAACCAAACGTCCCACAAAGCTTGACCTCTACTCGTGCACTTAAAACAACCCTTCAAAAACCCTTAGCTTTCTTGAACTTCGACTAGAAAGAGAACTCACAAGTGACGAATGTAGGGTTTTGGAAGAAAGTGGTGGTGTGATGTTTCATGGATTCTATGTGTGTCAAAAACAAGAATAAGTGAACAAGAAAACCAAGGTGAGAGGATGAAGTGTGTATCTGATGGAGTTATATCTTTTATGTTTTCTGCTTCTGTTGAATGCAAAGGGGTATGTACGCCCTTCTTATACTCACAAAATGAAGTACGCATAGTGTTTCAATAGAAATCACGTTCTAATGTTAATCCAAATGGGGTAAGGGATTTTTGGGTTTCCACATAGTCAGTGCATAGTATATAAAAGTAATATACTGTTTGGGACATGGGAGCAAAACCAAGAGGGAGCAGCTATATTATCACGAGTGTGTGTGGGGTTTCACAAAAGAGATTATGGGCTTTTATACATTGGGTAATAGGGTTATTTGAGGATGAGATATTTGCGCACTTATCTAGTCGAATAATACTGGTTTTTAGGATTTAGAAACAAAGTTTGCATGTGACTTATGGCTATATTGTAGGGAAGATCATTTGTGTCTTGTATGATATTTATTGCTTGAGAGTTTTGTTGCTTGCCTTATTTGAAAACTGTAACATTTCTCAATTTCAGGTCATTTTACGACTCCTATTATTAGTCAATATTTATTTTAGTCCGATACACGTTTACTTTTAATTTTACTTTTGAGCTAAATCGCGTAGACTAGAAATAACCATTTAATGTAAACGGTCATCAAATAAAATTAAGGTTTACATCAACTGAGTAGTAAATAATTATTGAGAAGATAATTATGTACTTTGCGTATTTTATTTTTTTATTAGTGACGTAAAAGGGTTACGTTTCGCAATAAAATACATTTGGACACACCCCAAAAATATTTAGACTTACCTAGACTCAAGCCAATACCCACTTTTATAACCTTAACACAAAATTAAATCAATTTTTATGTCAAATACCTACTAGAGCCGAATTATGGGACAAGAATAACTAGAAAATCCTTAAATCTTACACTAAGTACAATGTACATCCTAGGGTTAATTAAGATATGTACTTTTGGTCTCTAATTAGCAAATACACAATGGTTAAAGACCACTTAGGATCCCTCCTCTTCTCTATGACGCGGCTAAATTGCATGTATCCACACAAAACCTTAAGATTTCAAATATCATAGGTAAATCTTGTACCATGATCCTCTAATTAAGAATGGTACTTAGATGTTTTATCAAAACCATTAGAGGCTAACTAGAAACCACCAAACCACTAGGTTAGGATCGATTTTGGTTTTGTTTGTGTAACTAGGAGAGTTAACTAGCCACTTTGCCTATAAATACACACATACTCTTACCATTTTACACTCTTACAACTCACACACTCTCAAACAAGTTAAACATTTTCCTCTCTTTGCGTCGGATCATAAACCGCAAGCAAACATACCCATTCACTTCATTCGAACCAACAAACACGACAAAGGGTTATATAACGAGTGCATAAGGGAATATACGAGCTAGGGTTGGGTGTACACAAAGCTTTGAAGCTTGGTTTATCATTTGGTCGTGATATACATACGTGGGTTGTCTCATTTCTCACGCATACTCGAAAACCAAGCACTAGGACCCTTTGTAAGTCACATTGAAACCATATAACTCGTATTATACTTATATTATGCGTGTTACTTTGTTAACTAGCCTACATGTCACGTTCATATAAGTCTGAGGTGTTAGCGTGAGTTCACGCATGTAAAATACAAAAATGGATGTGTTATACGCAATGTTATTGCGTATAACAACTTGTATGGTGATTAAAATGTAAAGGACATATATAACATGAGCTAGTAACAAGCAAGGGTTTGAAAACCGTTTGAATATAAGAAAACCCCACGTAAACATTCGTTGTAAACAAAATAAGATGGCTTGGGAATACGTACGCGACCTTAATAAACACTTGCATGTAAAACATGACGTGTACACAAGTTAAATACATGACATTTTTGTCACTAAGGCCTTTCGAGACTTATGTAAGTTACTATAGGAGTAATGGGCCTTGTATTCACATATAAACCAAACGTACCTATGTATGAGCCCAACTAGCCCAACAGTGGGAAGCCACGACTTATTAATAAGCTCCTTCGGGCTTATTAATTGAGCTAAGCAAACTAGTAAACTTATATGTGACAAACATGCATGAGTTAGACTCCTATTGGGCCTCTCTAGCCCAATAGCCGCGTACAAGACCAAATGGGCCTAATAAGCTCATCTAATGAGCCCACAGCTTATAAATAAGCACTCTCGGGCTTATAGGAAGCCTAGGTGCTTATCAAACTTGCATAGGCCTAGGATACCATGGTATATGTTTTAGAAACCAACCCGAACCCTTATTGGGCTTGTAGCCCATTGCCGTGAACCCAATGAAGCCCGTAAGCTCCAAATAAGCTTAAACAGCTTACTTGCGAGCTTAAGCAACTTATAAGGATCATAATAAGTCTAGACAATCTAGTGGACCTTAATGGACCAAGCCAAACCTTTAAAACTCATAGTAAGCTCGTAATGGGCCCAAAAGCCCATTACCGGAGCTTATTTGATTAATGAATAAGCCATGCGATTAAAACCGCTTAAAACAGACTCAAATGATCTTATTGACTTAGTAAAATAAGTTGGAATCAATAAGGAAACCCTCATGGGCCCTTTGGTTAACTTTCGGTTAAGGCTGTTGGGCCAACGAGCCCAATAAGCTCAAAATAAGCTCATCCGAGCTTATTAATAAGCCAATTTGATTTGTGTAGTTTAAATAAGCTTAACAAGTGCATGTGTGCTTTTTAAAACTTAATCGGACCTTTAGAACACTTATTGGACCTTAACGGGCCCAATAAGGTCCATTAAGCCAAAATAAGCTCTCCCGAGCTTATTTATAAGCTGGAACAGCTTATATGGCTTATTGGAGCTAAATGAAATCTAATGTCACTTGTTAGACCTTAATTGGAGTTAAAATGCGATTTTTACAAGTTAAGGGACTAAATGTGTCAATTTAGAAACTTGAGGGTTAAAACTGTCATAACTGATTTTATAAGGTTTAGGGACTGTTTTGAGCACTTTTGGAACTTAAGGGGCTGTTTTAAACATATAAGGACCTAAAGTGTAAATTGTGTTAAGTTGGAGGACTAAATGTGTAATTATGAAAACTTAAGGGTTTGAAATGTAAAATAGTATATATTTTATATACCCAGGGGCTGTTTTGTAATTATAAGAAACTTAAGGGTATTTTGTGAACGAAAGTGATTTCATAAACATTTAACTTATCGGACGAGTTGTATTCAGGAAATATACGAGTTAAACCTACGATTTAATAAATACGAATATTTATTAATAACCGTTATACGTAGACAAGAACGTATGGGATAGTTTACCTTTCCAAGAGCCATCAACAATTTCAAATACATTAAACACGTACACCACCACACAAGTGATAACAGTATATATAAACTAGCAACTTATTGTAGTTTATACATTGAGTCTTTAGCCTAAATTTGTAGACTAAGACTGGCCGTATTTACTTAGGTATTTGACGGTGTGATTCATACTTGGATATCTATTATCATTTCAGAGGACTATTTACTAAGGTGAGTTCATAGCCCCATGTTTTTACAATTTCTTAAATGATTTACATCTTTGGGGTGAGAACATGCTTGTTTTACAAATTGGACGCAAGTGTACATTTTATACAATGATTACGTGTTTGCCTAAGTAGCGATAACCCACTGAGCCCTTTATCATGAACTGTCAATTACTGGATTGTGCATAGATGTAATTAGGAATTGCATTATGTGGGCGCGAATGTTATGAATAGATCTATTAGGGATTGACAATCCCCGTTCGGGTGACTAGCTATCACCGGGAATGAACGCATACCATGTCGAATTTGGGATGTTGCAGGGTTAGCACATCATTCACGGATACTTGTTGGTGAATTTATTTGCATTCATATACGTCGATCCTCGGTGTCATGAGGTTAGGAAAACGTAATTACTTTTTATGATGTTTGCATTTGTTGCTTAATCATACACTTGGAAATCTTGCGGTCCTACAATTGATTTACATAAACCTATGAATTCACCAACTTTATGGTGACGTTTTAAGCATGTTTTTCAGGTCAATAAGGCACGAGGTGCGATGATACATTGGATGTCAATAATTGAAGAGTCAACATTTAAGATTTGGGGTCTTATTACATTTTGGGGACAATTGTTATAAACCGAAATCTTTATTTATATTGTTGAACAATTTGAAGCCACGGGCTTATGTAACAAACAATTATTTTGTTAATCCAGTGTATCTTTTTTCAAAATAACATGTTTAGTAGTCGTTCTCAGATCTTGTGCTATTGATCCATAAATGTAACGCCCTCGGATATTCAACATTCCGCTGCATACTCAGATTTGAGGGTATTACAGATTGGTATCAGAGCCAAGGTTATAGAGAACCAGGTCAAGAGTCTTGTCTGGACTATAACCATTTTCAAACACTTGATTTACAAATGGGGTTTGTATTAGACATACACACATTACTTGTTGCATCAAATTTATGTGCTCACATGACATGCATTGTTTTATCATTAGTAGGGTACTAAGTGCTTACATGATCGATATATATATATATAAATGATATTACGTATATTATTATAAGACTTTTATAATTAAAGCTTACAGACATATCATACCGATCTTTCCTATAAGTAATACTTATATAGATTATTTTGCTTTTTGCAGTAATCATGTCTTCTGCGACATCTGCTGTTACATACACTTCTGTCTACACCGACTCTGAGCCCGACAGAGCCTTTTGGGGAGCCGATGATGAGGAGATATCTGAGGGAGGTATTCCACCGGTCATCGTATTAGGATACGACAGACTCCCGATACAGCCAGTAGCCCCACCATCACCGGATTACATACCAGGCCCAAAGGATCCACAAACACCACCAGTTCCTCAGGACGAGGATGAGCATGAGCCTATGTTCATACAGGCACATGATCCTGACTACGTGCCAGAGCCTATATACCCTGAGTATATACCATTAGAGGATGCGCATGAGTTTTCGGCTGAGGATCAGCCATTATCTCTTGTTGACTCACCTACTGCTGAGT
>BQNB010163962.1:0-14385 GCA_026074375.1 Tanacetum coccineum
ATTTACACCAATATGATCCTAATTAAATCCTAAACACTCTAACATGATTAATACATACTTAATTACAGAAGTTTTTAAAACCCTAATGATCCACCATATTAATTGTTACATGATTTAATTAAAAGAGTTAAAATAAAAAGGATTATAGATTAAACCTTTTACCCGTGAAATTTTTTTGATGGTTTCTTCTTGATGAACTTCGACCAAACACACCCAAGAGAGGGGATAAAAAAGTGTTTTAGGGTTTAGGGGAAAAAAATATATATAGGACTTTTTAATTATTGGTTTCCTTATACAATTAGGATTCCTAAAAAATTCTTTTATTTTTTTCTCTTTTTTTTCCATTGACCGGCCCAAGATTAATATATATTTTTTTATATATTTTTTTAATTATTATTTTTTACATAATTATCTTCATTACATTAAGTTTTCATAAAAACCTAAGCTAATTTGGGTAAACCTTTTTACATAAACGCTACTTACTAACTTTCTAAAAATAACTTTTCATTTCACAATTTACTTTCTATTTATGGAATGTTTACTACAAACTTCCATATTTCACTCACATGCTTCCTTTCCAATAACTTACACTTCTTATAAACGCTTAACTCTTAAAAACCAAGAATTGACGTAGCAATGCATGCAACACGTCTTTCATTTCCATTATCACCACACGTGAACAAATGGAATACTTAACACCAAACTCATATGCATACAAAATAAGATAATCATTTACCTCTAAAATGACATCATGCACATATGTAAACCATTTAGCACACATAAAATCATATAGCACAACACTTAAACACATAAAATGAACCCTTAGCCATTTCTAAAGGTATCACTAACCTGATTAAATCACGGTTGTCACAGTATCCCCTCCTTATGGAAATCTCGTCCCGAGATTTAACTAGTTGGTTCAACCGCACGATCAACAAATAACTGAGGATACTTAGACTTCATATAGTCTTCGCGTTCCCAAGTGAACTCGGGACCACGCTTTGAATTCCAACGAACCTTCACAAGTGATATCTTACTACGTTTTAAACTCTTAATTTCACGGTCCATAATCTCTACAGGTTCCTTAACAAAACGAAGAGTTTTGTCAACCTTAATCTCATCCAATGACACATGCAGGCTAGCATCCGCCAAACACTTCTTTAGGTTTGACACGTGAAACGTGTCATGTACACCACTCAATTCCTCGGACAATCTTAACCGATATGCTACAGGACCGATCCTTTCAAGAATCTCAAATGGCCCTACATACCTCGGGGCTAACTTACCCTTCTTCCCAAAATGAACCACGCCCTTCCAAGGCGACACCTTTAGCATCACACGATCTCCAACCTCAAATTCCAACGGTTTGCGCCTGTTGTCAGCATAGCTCTTTTGACGATCTCTCGCCGCTTTGAGCTTCTCTTTTATAACCACTACTTTATCAGTCGTTTCCTGCACCAATTCGGGTCCAATCAAACTACCTTCCCCAATTTCAGCCCATAACACGGGTGACCTACATTTTCTTCCATATAGTGCTTCGAACGGAGCACACCGAATGCTAGTGTGATAACTGTTGTTATAAGAGAATTCAGCTAACGGTAGGTGGACATCCCAACTGCCACCAAAGTCTAAACCATGTAACCTTTCAGCAAGTACGTTCTCCTGATTGAACGCCTCACCCTAAGCTGCCAGTATCATTCCTTTTACTCTCGATTGAATAGTCATAGCCATTGCCCGTACACGTTTAGGTTTCACCCATTCCTTCCTACTCAAGGCATCAGCCACCACATTCGCTTTACCCGGATGATAGCGAATTTGACATTCATAATCACTAAATAACTCGATCCACCTCCTTTGGCGCATATTCAACTCCTTCTAATCGAATATGTGTTGGAGACTTTTATGATCCGTGTAAATGACACTCTTCGTACCATACAAATAATGTCTCCAAGTTTTTAGAGTAAACACCACCGCTCCCAACTCTAGATCATGTGTTGTATAATTCTTCTCGTGGATTTTTAACTGCCTTGATGCATAAGCAATTACCTTATTTCTTTGCATAAGCACACAACCTAATCCCTGATTTGAAGCATCACAGTAAACTACAAAATCTTCAACTCCATTAGGAAGTGACAATATCGGCGCATCAAGCAAATTATTTTTCAGAGTCTAGAAAGCCTCTTCTTGTTCCACACCCCACACATACTTTTGGTTCTTCTAAGTCAACGAAGTAAGGGGTTTAGCAATCTTAGAGAAGTTTACGATAAAACGCCATTAGTAACCTGCTAGACCCAAAAATGATCGAATTTCACACGGTGTTGTAGGAGCTTTCCAATTCTTTATTGCCTCAATCTTACTTTGATCCACGTGAATACCATTCTGGTTGACCACGTGACCAAGGAAATGCACTTCTTGCAACCAGAACTCACACTTGGATAATTTAGTGTACAACTTCTCTTTCTTCAGCAATTCTAACACCATCCTCAAATGAATCTCATGTTCCTCCTTAGACTTAGAGTAGATCAAAATGTCATCAATGAAAACAATGACGAACTTATCTAGATACGATTTACAAACTCGGTTCATCAAATCCATAAAGACTGCTGGTGCATTGGTTAATCCAAAAGGCATAACTGTAAACTCAAAATGTCCATATCTCATTCGAAACGTGGTCTTTGGAATATCATCCTCATGTACGCGAAGCTGGTGATAACCTGACCTAAGATCTATCTTGGAGAAATAACATGATCCTTGAAGTTGATCAAATAAGTCATCAATTCTAGGGAGAGGATATTGGTTCTTAACAGCTAACTTATTCAATTCCCTATAATCAATGCACATGTGAAAATAGCCATCCTTCTTCTTAACAAATAACACAGGTGCTCCCCATGGAGAGTGACCACGTCGTATGAAACCCTTGTCTTGCAACTCTTGAAGCTGCCCAGACAATTCTTGCATTTCCGAAGGCGCTAGACGATATGGAGACTTCGCAACTAGCGTCGCTCTAGGAACTAAATCTATGGGAAACTCAACTTGTCATTGTGGTGGTAACCCCGACAAGTCATCCGGGAATACATCAACAAAATCCCGTACCACAGATATATCACCCACTTTTGGTTCATCTACCTTCGCATTCATTAAAGCTTTGGCTACTCCTAACGTACGCTCCCCTTGAATCCTAAGTATCCCACTATCTTCCAATAGTATTTCAACCACCTTCTCATGACACACTATCACATCCTTATTCTGGGATAACCAGTCCATCCCCATAATCACATCAAAACTTCCATGACCCAACGGTATCAAATTTATACTAAATAGGGAATTTCCTAGTTCTAGTTTGCAGTCACGGATAATCCTATCAACTTCTACTTTCTTACTATCTGATACTTCTATCACATAACCAGGATTTACAATACTAGGTTTCACATTTAATAAAGGCGCAAATTCAGTAGAAATGAAACTAAAATCAGCACAAGAATAAAAAAAAGTACAGTAGCAAAATGATCATTCTAAGAAAAAGTACCCGTCACAACTTTAGGCCCCTGTAAAGCTTCTGCCGCATTCACATTCACATTGAAGGCCCTTCCTATAGCTCGATTCCCATTGTTCCGGTTGTTACAATTTACCTCTGATGCTAATGAATTCCTTGCTTGACTCGGCGCTCGGTTCAAGTTAGAGCAATTGTACTGAAGGTGATCAGGCTTCCACTCTCGTAACAAGTCTTCCAATTATGACCCATTCTAACAGCATTCACAGGAGTTGCTCGCTTAAATGGTGCCTGATTGGTCTCCAAATACATATATAAGGATAATATCAATAATAGTATAGTAATTAGTATTCCGTAAGGATTTTAGAAGATTACTTTTAACCAAAGTAAATTCAAAAACCTCCCGGGTCGTTTCCTCGACGAAGCGTGAATTGAGAATCGATTAAAATTCGTGATCACATGATTTGAATAATTTCAAGGATTTTGATTTTGGATTCTAATTCTACAATTAACATGCAAAAACAAATAAAGGCAAGCTACAAACGAAAGCAATTAAAAATTTAAACTAAAAACGTTAACGGGAATTTAAAAACGTGACTTAATACCTAAACTATTAAATTTTATCCTTAAAACTATTTTTTATTTTTTTATAAATCCTAAATGATTAAAAATAATTTTAGAAAAAAGAATTATATTTTTTTTGACTTTTATTTATTTTTTATGAATTAAAAACTATTTTAATCTAAAAATAGTATAAAAATATTAAACTAATTTAGAAAATTTCAAAAAATTTAGGGAAAATACTTTGAATAATTTATGATTTAAGAAAAATAAAAGAGAACAACCAACTTATCTCAATAAGCTGGAAATAAGCCCAAAAGGGCTGAAAGCTTATTTAAGAAGAATGGGTTTAAAAGATTAATAGTGTGGATGTATAATTGAAAAAGTTCCATGGGCAGTTGGTATCGAGAGTGTGTGTTGAGGTGTTGGTGTTATAAAGGAGAGGTCACATGTTCGACTCCTGTGACCTTTCTTTTTTAAAAAATATTTTTAAAATTTTTCTTTTTGAAAAAGCTTCTAACAAATAGATAGTTTCACGAGTCGAGGTTGATAAAAATGGAAAGTCATATTTTAAGAAAGGTCAGGCGAAATTCCGGTTAAACTTTAAGAAAAAGTGTACGAAAATATAATTTTATTATCAACTTATGGAAAAAAGTAGAAAAACGTAAGTGTCCAAGTCTAATGTCAACATTTTTAGTGAATCCGAGTCAACGTTGAAGTGTCGACACTAAATAGACGCAATACACTAAGAGTTCGAAATACCTAATCAGACGAAATACACAAAGGCACGAATTAACACTAAAAGATGAAATACACTAAAAGACAAAATATACTAAATGATGAAGTACACTAAAAGATGAAATACACTAAAAGACAAAATGTACTAAAAGACGAAATACACTAAAAGACGAAATACACTAAATGACGAAATACAGTAAAGACGAAATACACTAAAAGACGAAATATTTTTTAAGATGTTTTGAAGTGCCGAGACTTGTCAAAACTTATAACTTTCGAAAGTACGTTTTAAAAAAGGATACGCCGTGTCTACTCGTGCTCGGATGATCAGTTCTTGCGTTAAGCGTTATTCATTGTACATCATTCTTAAACGACAACTATATGTTAGGTTGTCGCTAGGACCGTGAGATTCATTTTCACTTGATTGATTCCTTTTTGATCTAACTACCCTTATAAGGGAGTTCATATTAGCCCTACCTCTTTTTACCTCATTTTGAATAAATGTTTTATAACTTGGGGTGAGAAACATTGCTTATTTTTAAAACTAGACACAAGTACTATACGTGAGGTTATTCCCTGTTTACTGTTGCCTAATGTACTGTTAACCACTACTACTGCCCAAACTATCATGAACGTCAATATCTCTTGACTTGGAGGCAGCGAACCGGTCAAGGGAGCGCGAATGAATAAATAGATCTATTGGGACTAATTATCCCTATCCGGGTGAGTAGCGCTCACTACCCATGGGGCGCCCGATAAACGGATATATGTCATGTCGTACTGGTTAGGTTGTCTTTGGTTGGACACCTAGAAGGGCACACAAATACATATAGCAATGTACATGCTAACATGCGCAATTAGCTTCAGTGTCATGAGCTTAGTGCAACGTAAATACCTTTTTATGTGAAGTTGTATTTGTTATAACTGCCGCATACGTGTTGATATCTTGTGGTCCACTATAATAACGTTTGAACTAAACCTATGAATTCACTCAACTTTATGTTGAAGTTTTAAGCATGTTTTTCTCAGGTGCTTAGCATGGATGCTGGTTGGATTGACATTAAGTGAATCTATATTGCCTGTACCTGGTTACCAAAGATTATCAATTCTTATAATACCGTTGTTGAGCTGAATTTATTAAGCTTCCGCATTTTAACTTTGAATCTTTTAAATTTAATCGATGTAAAACTTATTATTATTATTTTAAAAACTTTTCAAACTGTGTTTTATATTTTAAAAAACGTCCCTTAGAGGTCGTTCTTTATGCTTTGTACTTGAGAGGCCCAATTAAGTCACGCCTCCAGACACTTGTTCCGTCCAGGCCCCGTCTGGGGGTGTGACAGTTTGGTATCAAGAGCCAAGGTTATAGAGAACCAGGTAGTATAAACTAGGTCTGGACTATAACCAGTATGTGACCTACGTGAGTATGTGCCTTACGTGACCTTACATAGTACGTATACATAACTAAGTACTACGTAAATAATATATACGTATTAAATACTAAGTATATCTAATATTTCTAAGTATTTCTTATTTCATCCTATCATGACGTGCTCGATGACTCATTCATTCATTCATTCATTTTGCATTCATCCAGTTACCCATTCACCCATTCATATTGTTGCATCATGCATGGTTGATATAAAGATGATTTAATATGGAACTTTGCTTGTGCAGGTTATGGCTATTTTAGTTATCTCGATTTCTTAGATTCCATTAGAGGATAAGCGTGGGGACACCCTACCTTACCATGCGGGTTGTGTTGCTTGTTTGGGGTTTTGGGTCTGGACGAGTGATCTTGTTCGGTACTATCCCTACTACTATTCCTGACACCACACCAGTGATTACTCCACCTGCTACTCAGACTGACACACCAGTGATACCCACAGAGACACCTATCATAGCACCTACTATACCACCATCCCCAGATTATACACCAGCTTCTCCTGATTACTCACCTGCATCTGATTCAGAGTCTGATCCATCTGAGGATCCATCATCAGACCATATACCACCATTACCAGATATCTCACCATTTTTATCATCGGATGATGACACCACAGACAGTGATACACCAGATACACCACCATCACCTACCCATGATACGCCTTTCACTGAGATTACCGCTTCTACCCAGAGATCACCTATCATACCTCGTCGTCGGGTTATGATTCTATCACCTGGACAGCCTATTCCTCATGGTCGACCGTACCGCTACCATCTTAATGGGCCGGTACACATGATGACTGCAAGGAAGAGGGTTAGACCGTTACCCACTCATCGTCTTGCTGTGAGACATTCTGCCGATCATTCTTCTTCAGATTCGTCATCAGAGGCATCATCAGATTTTCATTCGGATGCTTCATCTGATTCTTCTTCGAGACACCCATTGTCAGATCATTCTTCACCAGATTTACCGAGTACTTCTGCGGGGCCATCTCGCAAGAGACGTAGGTCCCCCATGACATCTGTACCTGCATTATCACCTGTATCCGGAGCTTTATCTCCTGTCCATGCTGATTTGATACCATCGCCTAAGAGAGTTAAGGATTCTGGTTTATGCGGCAGATGTAGAGGTTGATCCTAGAAGACTAGTTTGAGGGTGATGTATATTGTCAGTGTTAGTGATACCTCATCTTAGAGCAGGATATTAATCCAGAGATTCAGGCAGAGATTGACGAGTGTATCGCTTACGCGGGATCTCTTAGGGAAGAGGGATGATACACAGAGTGTAGTGAAGGCCATTTTTGAAATCAAGATGAGAACATGAGACGGGGTGTGAGAGGCCCGGTTGAGGTCAGAGTTGAGAGGGTTACGCATCCTGCGATGCCAGAGGATATTCCTGAGCCTGCATCAGGAGGAGTCAGTAGAGTGCTTAACTTATGAGACATTGGGAAATATTGGTTCAGAGTGTTCCATGAAAACACACTCAGGCTATCCCAGTCCATCGTATACAGGCTATTGAGGGAGTTCAGAGAGAGCAGGGACATAGGATTGTTGGGGTTGAGTCAGCAGTTATTGCTTTGATTGAGAGGATTGCTGAGTTGGAGAGGGATAACAGGAGGCTTAGAGGCACCGCGAGTTTTGAGAGTCAAAAGATTTTGACCCGAATCCCATCGCGGGCAAGTCCACGTATGCAGATAGATTGAGACAGATGCGACGACTTGATTTTATGATCGAGTGATAGTTGGCAGAACTGAGCGTGTGCTAGAAGCCACAAGGCTCAACCGTCCGTACAGTGATGTTCGTTAGTATTGTAGCATTGAGTAGTAGCGTTTAGTGATGACCGTAGTGTTAGAACTCGTATTTTCTATATTTTGAAATGTTGTGATGTAAACACTAATATTCGATGATATGAAATTAAGTTTTATCCTATGATTATGATGTCATAATTAGATTACTTATGCTCTTGTGTCATGCATTATGGGATTTCCGTGAATATGTATTTTGATCGTGTATTTTCTATGTGATTAACCATAAATTTTATTTAATACCGTTAGTGATCTCGCATTACCTAGAAATCTTACCAAGCGTTATATTGTTGTGTTGTAGGAAGATGCCTAACACACATCTGGAACGTCTTATGACTCGTGAGGATTTTGAGGAACTGGTTAAACAAAACCGCCGTGATAGCCCTAAGAGATAGAGGCCTTCGTGAAGCCGAAAGGACCCTTAAAACCCCTGAATGAGGATGTGGAGTTGAATAAGAAGGCTAGAAACTAAGTAAATGGAAATGGAGGAAACGAGGAAATAGAAATGAGGAAGCACGGAGAAAATGAAAGGACACAAAAATATGTAATCATGGTATGAACTAGGAGGTTTCATCATGCCGCAAGAGAGTGTACTTTCCAAGACTTTTTGAAGTGCAAGCCACATAATTTCTCAGGAACTGAAGGCGTTGTCGGATTGACCCGTTGGTTTGAGAAGATGGAGACTGTGTTTAATATCAGTAATTGTCCACCAAAGTATCAAGTGAAATATGCTACATGCACACTTCAGGACAGTGCTTTGACCTGGTGGAACTCTCATAAGAGGACAATTGGTGTTGAGGCTGCATATGCCATAAATTGGGTTAAACTGATGAAGTTGATGACAGAAGTGTACTGTCCAAGGAATGAAATCCAGAAGATGGAGACTGAATTATGGAATCTGACCGTGAAAGGAAACGACTTGACTGCTTACACTCAAAGGTTTCAGGAGTTGATTTTGTTGTGTACTAGAATGGTCCCTGATGAAGAAGACAAGAGTGGAAAGGTTTATTGGAGGGTTTAACCAGACAACCTTCAAGGGATTGTGATTACTGCTATCCAATCCAGACTCCAGTGCTATAACACATTTGCTAACTAATTGAAGGATAAGAAGGTCAGGGATTAATGCTGCAAGGAGTGCTGAGAATAAGAGGAGGATGAAAGTTAACCTATGGGTAACCATAGACAAGCGAACCGTCGGTTCAAGAGCAAAATCTAAATACTAGTGGGCAAAATGTGGCCAGAGCTTATACGGCTAGGAACAACGAAAGAAGGGGATATGCTGGGCCACTACCCTACTGTAATAAGTGCAGGTTACACCATGAAGGGTTGTATACTATGAGGTATGGAAACTGTAAGAAGGTTGGACATCAGACTAGGGAGTGTAGGGCTTTTTTTCTTTTATTTAGGGTTTAGTGGGGGGGTGTTTTTTATGGGGTGTTGCTATTGCTCCAAACACTCAGAGGGCTCCAGTTAGAAATCAGCAGGGTATTATTTGTTATGAGTGTGGAAGACCAGGACATTTCAGGAAGGATTGTCCTAAGTTGAGGAATCAAAACCGTGGAAACCAGACAAGAAACAAGAATGGAAACAAGACTGGAAACCAGATTGGAGGTAAAACGAAACTACGGCGAAAGCTTATGCCATTGGAGGAGGAGGAACAAACCCTGATTCCAACGTCGTCACGGGTACGTTTCTTCTCAATAACTGCTACGCTCCTATGTTCTTACTATTCGGTGCCGATAGAAGTTTTGTGTCAACTACCTTTAGTGCTTTGCTTGATGTATACACCAACCACTTTAGACACTTAGATAAGCCGTAGAACTGCCGATGTAAGAATTTTTAGCGAACAAACATTTGTTCTTAAAGGTTGCTCGTTAAGGTTATTAGGTCATACCGTTCGTCAAAGATCAAAAATGCCCGTATGAGCTTGGTAGTTTTGACATCATCATTAGTATGGATTGGTTGGCAAAATACCACGCGTTGATCATTTGTGATGAGAAGGTTGTTCGTATTCCTTATAGAAATGAGGTGTTGATAATCCGAGGAGATAGTTGCGACAGCGGAAGTAAGTTGAATATCATATCGTGCACGAAGACCCAAAAGTATATTGAAAAAGGATGTCCAAGTTTATCTGGCACAAGTTACACCAAGAAAGCTTAAGGATAAGTCAGAAGGAGTATTCGACTGAGGATAGTCAATCGTATGGGAATTTCTAAAAGTCTTTCCAGAAGATTTGCCTGGATTACCGCCTGCTCGACAAGTTGAATTCCAAATCGACTTAATCCCTGGTGCTGCACCTGTAGCACGAGCTCCATATCGATTAGCGCCAGCCAAAATGCAAGAGTTGGTCTACACTCAGTTTGCAAGAACTTTTCTGAACAGGGATTATAATGCCGAGTTCCTCACACTTGAGGAGCACCAGTTTTGTTTGTCAAGAAGAAAGATGGTTCTTTTCGGATTTGTATCGACTACCGTGATCTAAACAAACTTACTGTGAAGAACCGATACCCACTTCCTTCCGAGATCAATACGTTTGTTTGATCAATTACAAAGGGTCAAGAGTTCTATTCAAAGATCCACTGAGATCTGGTTATCAACACTCAGAGGTTCGCTAGGGAAAAGACATTCCTAAGACAGCATTTAGGACTCGCTATGTTTACTTAAACGGTTCCAATAATGCCGTTTGGTTTGACTAACGCACCTCATTTTTCACATAGATTTGATGAATAGGGTGTGCAAACATATCTTGATAGATTCGTGATTGTAATTCATACGATATATTTATTGATCTACTTCAAAAGCACAAAAGGAGCATGAAGGAACATCTTAAGTTGATCTTGAATTGTATTAAAGAAGGATAATTGTACGCTAAGTTCTCAAAGTGCGAGTTTATAGGGCTGTCGAGAGGTATAATTTCATCGGGTCCACGTTATTGATAGCGAAGGCATTCACGTTGATCCGAGAGGGGAGCGAAGATAAAGGCAATCAAAGAATATGGAGCGTTCGCCCAAGACACCCACCGATATTTTCTTCATTTTCCTAGGTTTATGGCCGGTTTTCAACCGGACAAATTATCGAAGGCCTTTTTTCAAAAATCACTGGACCTATGACAAATTTGACTCAGAAAAAGCCGTAAAGTTTTGAATGGGAGAAAAAGGCAAAAGCTGCATTCCCAGGTTGTTGAAGCAAAAGTTAGTAGTGCGCCGATTTTGGTGTACCAGATGGAAGTGAGACTTCGTATATATGCGATGCTTCGTATCAAGGTTGGTTCGCAGTTTTGATTCAGAGAGAGAAGGTCATAGCTTACATATCCCGCCAACTCAAGGTTCATGAGAAGACCCATACCACACACGACCTAGAGCTTGGTGCAGTAGTGTTTGCCCTGAAAATGTGGAGACATTATATGTACGGTACCAAGTGCATTTGTTGTTCAGCCCCGAACATAATAATTGCAACACATACTCGACAGAAGCAGCTGAATAAGAGGCAAAGACGTTGTTTAGAATGTGAGCGACTATGACTGTATAATGATTCGATATCATCCAGGAAATGGAAGCTAGGTAAGGCTGATGCCCTTAGTAGAAAGGAAAAGTAGTCAAGCCGCTTACGAGTTCGAAGCCTCTGGTTATGACTATAGGGTTAAAACCTCCTAAAACAGATATTTGGGTGCTCAATCGAAGCCAAAAGGAAGAGAACTTCCATCAAAGAAGATATAACGTGCATGAATAAACAAGTAGAACCTCGCGCAGCACAGAAACTTATGCTTAAAACAATCGAAGTTGATTTCTGTGTCTTTTTGAGATTTAAGGGCCTAGATTAGCATGAGTTCACATAAGTCGAAGTATTCCATCCACCACCCTGGATTCAATAAGATAACCGGACTTGAAGACGTTATATTGGTGCCTAAACATAAAGCAGAAAGATTGCCACTATTCACAAGCGTTTAACATGTGCAATAGGTTAAGATAGAATATCAAAACCAATCTGGTTTGTTGGTTCAACCAGAGATTCCCACGATGGAAATGGGAGAACATAGCAATGGACTTTATGACTAAACTGCCGAGAACAGTGGCTGGGCAAGACACGATTTGGGTAATCATTGATCGTCTCACTAAATCTGCTCATTTTTTGCCTATGAGAGAAGATGACACGTTAGAAAAATTAACGAGACAATACTTGAAGGAAGTAGTCTCAAAGCATGGAGTGCCGGTTTCGATCATCTCTGATCGCGATGGAAAATTTACTTCACATATTTAGAAGTCATCCCTAATGCTAAAGGTTTCTTTTATAGAGAAGAAACCCTAAATTGGTCAACAAGAAAACTAAAATTTCGTAAGAGATATACATCAATATCAATCTCTTCCTAATTTATCTCATTCCTATATTAATGAGATAATACTAGAATATAACTATAAATCCTTAATTACATTAATTACGTCTATAAAAAACAATCAGCAGATTCTATCTCTGTCAGCAGGAACGAGAACATGTCCAGCAGAAACATAATCAGCAGGAACGTTACTTGAACTATCAGCAAACTATCAGCAGGAACGACTTAATGCTATCAGCAGAAGCGAACATCTCTAACAGCAGAAACGTCACTTAGTCGTTTTCAATAAGTTCCAACATAGTCTTCCCCCGTTAAATGAGCCTTGTCCTCAAGGCTTAAGACGCGGCACTTGACAAGGGTGCGGTCTTTGTAAACTCAGGGCCTCGCCTAGAGTTCCATCGAACCTTGACAATTGGGATACGGCTTTGTTTCAATTGTTTAATGTCATGATCAATGATTACTACTGGTTCCTTGACAAAATGAAGCTTGTCATTAATATGAAGTCCATCCAACGGAACGGCTAATGGTTCGTTGGCATGGCACTATTTCAAGTTGGATACGTGGAACGTATTATGAACCTTGCTCAACTCTTGAGGAAGCTCAAGCTTGTAAGCAACGGCTCTAACCGTTTCTAACACCTTGAATGATCCGACATACCTAGGGTTCAACTTCCCCCGTTTGCCAAAACGTACGACCCCTTTTCCAAGGCGAAACCTTAAGCATAGCACTATCCCCAACTTGAAATTCCATTGGCTTACGCTTTAAATCGGCATAACTCTTTTGCCTATCACGTGCGGCTTGTATTCTTTGCTTGATATGGACGATCTTCTCGGTCGTCTCTTGAACTATTTCTGGACCGATGAGTTGAACTTTGTGACAACCCAAAAATTTCCGTTCATTAAAGTAGCCGTTTCCGTGTAAAAATTTGAATTTCTAAATGTTTCGTTTAGCTTTACCGTTTAACCGGGAAATTGTTTCGTTGTTATCTGAGAATCGTCTCCGGGAGCGAACCGGGACACCAATCGTTGTAGTATTTTGGCAATATCCGCGTTTTCGTGTTTTTAAGCAATATTTAAAATTTCGTAATTTTTCGTGATACCGTTACTCGTTTCGTTACTTACGTGCTTCGCATTTAATTTATACTTGTGCATGTGCATGTAAAGGGCTTTGAAAATTAAATGTTTTTGAGCTAGTGATCCTAGAATGTGGGAAAAATATCTTTGGTCCCCCCTTGGCCTTGTACACGTCCGAAACCCACACACAAGCACCCCTTGGATGCCATTTAAATTTGAAATTTCTAGGGACAAGCTTCCTACAAAATGGTGCATTACTAGTCCTTGCTCAAGTCCCATTGGGAGATCATTTTGGTCCCCTTGGGCACCCTTGTCCCATTCTCGGTACACATACACACACACTAGCATTGTGTGTGGTTTTGGCTAGTTATATATACATGATACACATTCATTCATAAACAATTCACACTAAGAAAAAAAAACACATACATCTTTGTTTTTCTTCTTGGCCGACGCCTACAAACACACATCCAAATCCAATCATTTTTAATTCTTGAGCAACCATTTGAAACTATATTGTTCGTGTTGATTGTTAGTTCATCCGGGTAATTTGTAAAACAACGTTTGGGTTGTTTTTTTTATTTCTAATCCACCTTTCGTCGTGTTTCTTTGTAAGTCATTTATATTTTTTTTAAATAAGTTGTACTTTTGCATTCGTATGATCATCCCGAACAAGGTGTACAATGCGGATCGTTGTGAAAATCATTATCTAGTTTTCTATAAAACTACAAGTCTCAAAGTTTAATATATTTCTTTATAAATGGAAGAAAATAAAAAGTAGTTGTACTTTTGCATTTAAAAGTTCATTATGACTATGTTGATATATATATTGCTATTGCTACGGCTATATCATTTACTTAAAGATTTATCGTATGTTGAGTTAAATATCGTTGGCAAAAAGATTAAGTAGATGTTGGATTTGTTGTAAGCGTATGTTGAATG
>BQNB010163964.1:2360-14385 GCA_026074375.1 Tanacetum coccineum
ACAAGCTTCTCGGTGGCTCTTCGAAAAGAAAACGCACAAAGGAGCGGAGGAATAGGAAAGCGCGAAGCTATTAAAAACCTTTTTCCTTTAGGGTTGTAGTTCCAAGGAACAACCCGCCTTATACCCCTCTTTTAGTTTGTTTATCTTTTAAAAGGTGAACCGTACCTCGCAAGTGACACAAAAGGTAAGTTTTTGATTCTTTGGTTCGGGAACTTATTAATGGATAATACTTCAATTGAAAGTATTATATGTTGGTGTTCTTTTACCAACTTGACTGGTTTTTATTGATAATTAAAGACAATGTTCTTATCTTTTTGGTTTTTCTTCTTTTTTGGTGTTTTTCTTTAAATGATAATTATACTAAAAAGAAAATGAAAATATTTTTGTACTTTTAGGGTTTTTTATAAAGCAAACAACTTCAAGAATGAAGGATCTTCAAAAACTAAGTTTCAAACAAGACGGATAATCGACTCACAGCCTCCCCGGCAGTGGCGCAAAAAATTGATTAGCCTCTTTAATCAATCCCTTTTTATATAAATAAATACATAATACTTATAAATATATAATAAGGATAATTCTCAAGAAAATCAATGAAACCGAGAAGTAGTATATGATATTCCCGGGTCATTTATCCCCAACGAGGCTGGACTTGAAAATCGGTACAGTCGGAAAGTTGGAATTTGAATGGTATTAATGATTAAGAGGATTAGAAAGCTAAATTATCTACTAATATGCAAAAACTATTAAGAAAAACCTAAAAATTATGGAATAAAACAAAAAAACGAGAGCACGAGCCCCGAACAAGGGGTCAAAAACCTAAATTCTTAAAAATTGACCCTACAAAGATGTTTTTACTTCTAATCTACTCTATGTGACTAAATATGAAGAATAGAAAAAAACTAGACTGAAAACGGAGTTAAAACGAGCTTAAAAATGAGAAAACAAAAAACGGGGTTGAAACCCGTTCTTTAAAAAGTAAAATTTTGCAAAAACGACCCTACGAAAGATTTTTTATTTTTCCTAAGTGAAAACTGATAAAATAATATTTTCTAAAAAAGAAAGATATTTTTTTTGACTTTTTTTTATGAATTAAAAACAGTTTAAAAGAAATAAAAGATTAAAAATAGTAAACGTTTATGAAAAATTCCCAAAAAATACTGAAAAATAGCTTATACTATACTGGATCTAGGAAAAATAAAATAAAGGGTGAAGCTATAAATGACAAAACGTGTATATTAATAAAGTTTTGCAAAGTTTTATTGAAAAAGTCCCAAGGGCAGCTGGTGAGGGAGTGTGTGTTAAGAGGGTTGAGGGTGTAGAGGTCGTGGGTTCGAGCTCAGGCTCACCCTTGGCTTCCACCCTCCCCTTTTTGCTTTTTTTTACACAAGTCTTAAGGACTTGTGAATAAACATTTTTAATAAAAGCACTTTTTTTTCTTTACTCAAATAAGCCTTTAAATAAGCACTTTTTACCTTACAAAAAAAACTAAAATGCTTTTCTTGCTAAAAATGGCTAACTGTTAGCCTTTTTCTATGATTAATAAGCAAGCAAAAAGGTGAAACAAGCTAGGACATTTACTACTCTACTCCTAATAAGCACAAGAAATCAAAAATAAGCACATAAATAAGACAGATAAGCACAAAAGAAAAGAAAGGCAGACTACACTATTTTAGCTAAGGACTAATATAAGCAAACTAATGGGCAATTTTCTTAAGCAAATAAGCAAATGTAAATAACAAATAAGCTAAAACAAGCAATGCTCTAAATCTAATAAGCTACTTTAACTAGAAATAAGCAACTAAATCAGCCAGATAAGCAAGAAAATTGCAATAAGCCTTAAGGTCACAACTGCATATAAAACAGCCCTTGGTGGTTACTTTGAGCTTAATTTTTAAGCTGCTAAAGGGCTTTTGGGGCTTAATGGCTTATGGGGACTTAAAGAGTGGCTTATGAGCTACCAAGAAATGCAAAAAAGATAGAAATTAAAGCACAATTAAGCCAAGAACAAGGGCTGGAAAAGTAGGTGCTAGCACCAGGGGAAGTCTTTGGTTTTTCTAAGGGGTAAAAAGCCAGCTTAAAAATAAGCTGGTAAAAAGCTCCAAAAAGAAAACAAAGTGAAAACAGATGGATATAAGCCTGAAGTGATGTTTGTTTACAAAAAATTAGGGGCTAAAAACAACTTTTACCATCTGGTCTTTTTGCAATTGAAAATGGCAGTTGAGACTCAAAGCTTTGACTAAAAATTTGACAGATTTGGAGAGAAATGAAAATGATAATTGATAAGTGTAAAATACACATATCCGTTAATACCTAAAATAACCCATTTAAACCCAAAACAGACCAAAAATGGCAAAAATATGCTTGTATTTGTGTTTTGTGTGTGCAGGTACGGATATATCAAAAATCACAAGAAAACAGTCAAAAACAGGCAAGCACGGACACGAGAATCAGAAGAGTACAAAAAGAAGCCAAAGAATCAAAGCCGAAGCCAGAAAAGTCAAGCCTCAGTCAAATCCAGTCAAACAATGGTCAACAGCAGTCAACCACTAAAATGACAAAACCCACAATATTTCATTTCAACCCTCCAAGTTTCACCAAAGTCCAAAAATAACCCCTCACCTCCTATTGGGCCCTAGAACCCTTAATGGGCCTGAAAAACCCTAAAATTCTATACCCGGATCCAAGCCCATAACCATAAGCCCAAAACCTAGTCCACTTCCCTTTTATATAAACCACAAGGACCGATTTTGCAATTCCTGAAACTCCTTTTATAACTAGAAAGGGAGAAAAGAAAGAGAGGGACTAGAAGTGACAATTGGCCAAAGTTAAAACTGAATTACCTCGTTCAGTTATAAACTTGGCGCCAAGACCCAAACACTATTCATCATCGTCTCCATCTTTACCCATGGGTAAAATAGGGGGCAAATCCAAATTAAGGGGTGAATAAGTCAATTCAAGAGCTCGTCTACAAGATGGCAGGGAGAGTTTAGTCTAATCAAGTGATCTCATTAGCTCACTCTCATGAGGAGGCCACGTCAGAGCAAGAAAAGCACAAGGTTGAGTGGGATTTACTCTTGGATCACTCACACAACTAACACAATGTCACATCAATGGAATGACACGCTGGCGATCCTTAGATACACACAAAATGATCAAACGGCTCAAAATCATTTGGCAATGATTAGAAGAATCAAGGGTGCGGATTGAAGGCTAGGAGATGGATTCAGGGGTCCTAGAAGCTTCTTTGGCAGCCTATAAAAAGGCCTCAGCTCACACATGCATAAAACCTTCTTTTTACCTTATTTTTTTTTCCTTTTTTTCTAGTTTTTAATAATTTAGGTTAGCTTACATATTGCTTACTGTAATTTATCTTTTGAATTATGTAATCTTCTTTTATATAATGAAATGAATGTCTTTGGTTAAATAAATCATGTGTTTACCTTTCAAATTCTCTTAAAGCCCTTTCACTCAAAAGCTCAATCTGTCTTAATAAGCTCTAATAAGCTCTTTTAGTCTATAAGCTGAAATTGAGCTTACTTAATCCAGCCTTAATCATATTTAAAAAAAAATTAAGACTTTGCATTTTGGAATTATTAGCTCATGGCAAGGGGGATCTATAAAGGATGGGATCCCCATTGGACTTATACCCTGCTTATTAATAAAGCTAGGGAGCTTGTAGCTGACTTGTGGTTCCTCTTGTTTAGCTAGAGGATAAAGGAAGTTCAACCTTTAAATTGCTTGTACATTTTCCATTTTAGCATTAATTTTTCACTTATATGCTTGCTTATTTCTTTATTCTGCTTATTCAGTTGCTTAATAGTGCTTAATTACCTTTTAACTAGCTTAATAATTATGATTGTTTATCTGTTTTGGCTTTTTAAAAGTATTTATAGATCATACGTTTTTTTATTAATTGTTTATAAAACCTAAAAAAAAACCAATAAAATTCTAGTATTAATCTCTTAAGTCTAGATTGAAGTTTAATTAGTTGTTAATTTGTGTTTTTTAGGATTAATATATATAAAGCTTAGTGTGTAATGCTGGTATTAAGCTTTTTGTAAGAAGATTTCTTCTATGTTTTTTTTAATCATATCATTGATAAGGGGTGTTTGGATTTAGCTGCTTTGACCACAAATAGTCAAAAGGAGTTTGAGTTTTTGATTGAGTCAGTTGTGCTTTCATTTAAAATAAGTAATGAATCAGTTTTTAGCAGTTTAAATTTTAAGATAAACACAAGCTTTGAGTTAACTTCCTCATCTCAGCACCAGGGCACTTGTTAGCTTAATTTAGGATTGCTCTATAGTTGTATAGGATCGTCTAGGCTTTGTTTTGATACTGTTTTCTGTTATACACAATTGTTTAGAGTGTGTTAGTGCAGCTTTAGACTCTTAGGAATTTCCTGCCATTTTGGTCCTTGTTCGGCATTTCCAAGTGCAATCAGTAGGAATTAATGTTCCTGCTGCTACTTTTTGTGTATTCTTAAGCTAGGTAACCCTTAGGTCTTTAGCTTTTAAATAAGGTAGGATTAGTTTAGAATGTAGCTTATATAGAGTAGGAATTAGTGTTTAGGTTTATTGCTATATTTCTATTGGTTAATTTATGCTAGTCAAAGTCACTAAAAGCTAAAAGCCAAATAAACAGTAGGTTTAGAACACTGGTTTCTTAAATTTGAATCTAGCTTAAGGGAGTTCGATTTTATTTTAATATTGCTTAAATAGATAGTTAAAAAAGTTGTTTTTTAGTTCTCAGACGCTTGTTTAGTTTAGTCTTTCTGAGCTTTTTAGCTAATAGTATTTTGTGCCTTTTTTGTTTATATCTGAGATGCTATCTGGCTTTTCATTTCAGAGTAGGATTAAGCGTTTTTAAGCCTTTTTTAGTTTTTTAAAAATTAGTTTCGTGCACATCATGAGCTTTTCAGATCATCTTTCCTTTTTCTTTTTGAACTTATTTTGAGACTTTTTATAGTTATTTAGTAAAAAAAACCCAGACAAACCCTCCTCACTAGAGGTCGCTTAATTGATAAGCTTTTTATGAGTTAATCTGTGGGATTCAGCCTTATTGCTTTTATTAAAGTTACTCCCCCGGCTTATTCTACAACTTTGTTTTTGTGTTTTTAATAATAAGCACTCTTTTAAAAGTTCACCTTTTATTTTGGGCTTTAATTGGGTATAATTTTTGTGATCGGGCTGGGCTTTCGGGGGCTGAGTTTGTATTTTAAGTTTTTTTTAGTTTAGTCCCTTCGTTAGTTAGGTAGTTACTCAGGTTAGTCCCTTTTTCCATTTGCACCGTTAGTCTTAGGTTAATTTTTAATTAAGTTTAAATTAATTTTAATTAGTATCTAGGTTTAGTTTTTCTAAGAGGTTTAATTATAGTTTCTATAAAAGGTAAAAAAATTAGTGCTTCTATTTTATTAAAAATTCTTGCATACTTTCACTTTATTTAGTTTAATTTTTATAAACTTTTAGCTTATATTTTTAATTAGTGTTATTAATTTGTAAAGTCTTTTTTACTTAGTTTAAATTTTAGGAAAAAGTCATTATCTTTAAATCTAAAAAGCCAAAAATAGTAATTCTTTTTTCTTAAATTTTCTTTTTACTTATTGTACTAGGAAAAATTATTTCAATTTTATTTTACTATTTTTTTAATTTTTTGGTTTAATTAGAATTAGATCGTTTTTAATTTGATAAAAAAATTCAAAAAATAATCTAAAAATATTTTTATTTTTCTTAAAATTTTTCTTTTATCCTAATTATAGGTTTAGAAACTCTTAGTTTGCAAATTTTGAGGTTTAATTTTAGTCTATTTGCTTAATTGTCGGTTTTTTATATGGTTTTTCCGTTTGTTTGATTGTTTAAATTGCCTTTAATTGTTCAATTTTAATTGTTGTTTCTTATTTAGTAGTTATAGATATCAAAATCATCTATTTTCTTATTCAAATCAGAATCCAAGCTTTATCGATGGTTTCAATTGCATAGTCGTTGGGGGGAGGAAACGACCCGGGTAATCATATTTATCTGGTTAAATATACGTATTATATATTATATTATATATATTTTTGAGAGTGAATTTTCCTTAGGGAATTCTCTTTATTGCTCTTGAGGAATATTATTTTTATTGTATATTTTATTGTGTATCTAAACTGCAATCAATAATACAGACTTAAAAGACACTTGGTTTTACCTTGTTTTGAGACTCTAATTACCTCAAATGGATCTTAACAACTATCTCTTTCCATGATTCTAATATTTATAAGTTGATATGAAATGATAGAAAACTACAAGATATAAAACAAAACAACTAATGAAGACTTGAAATTGATATTTAAAACTTGAAAACCTCAAACAAGAGTATAATCTACTAAATTGAGTTGTTAAACATGGCTTAATAACCAAACCATAGAAATCTTTATTGACCCATTTTGGGCTTGATCCCAAACCACCCCTTTTAAAGGTATGAAAACTAATTTTAGATCTAATCTAAGTGATTAAAGGCTAAAGAAGACTTTATATGAACAGATATTAGAAGACTCAAAATAAGGGTAGATAAGCTCGTAAGAACAGGGAAATAAGAACCTTTTAAGCAGATTGAAATTCAACTAGTCAAAGCTATATAAAAGACAGAATTATTAAAACAATTGAAATAAGTATAGAACAATGGAGGAAGCTTCAAATAACAAACGATGATATAAAAATAGTCAAGTTAACAGAAATAAGCACAATAAGCAATATTTAAGCAATGTACAGTAACTCAAAGCAGAAATTTTAAAATGAGGACTTCACAATCCCTTGCTTTAACAGGGTACAATAAAACTGTATACAAGCTCCTGCTTGTATTAAAACAGCTGGTAAGTGTCTAAAGCTCTTCCAAAATTAGCTTATCATCCAATATTTGCTGAGGTATTTGATGGGTGATTTCTTCTTTTTTTTTAATTTTCTTAACTGTTTTTATACTTAAGTCTTTATCTGATTAAACAGGTTATAAAGGAGCTAAATAAGAGTTTTTTTTAAAAACATGAACAAACCTTAATACTTCAAAACAGAATATAAGAACTTAAACTTAAATTTCATTCATAAGAAAAACAGTTTACAATTTAGTTGAAAGAAATAACTTAAACTAGGTTAAACTAAAAACTAAGCATAAAAACTAACTGCCCCCAAGGGCTTACAAATGAGCTTATTTATAAGAAGGAACCTAAGAGTTTAGGATCTTCAGTTTGGGCTCTTCTTTCCTGTGCTTTCTTTGTGAGAGGGATTGAGAGTGTTTTTTTTTGTGAGGAGAACAATAGCTAAATCTTGACCATTTATCTTTTCTTGATGCCCAATCCGTGATCTCAACCCTTCATTCTTTCTGGTCCAATTGGAAGTTTGGGGATTGTCAACATGGCAAGGGGCCATGTGGGGTGTGGGGTTTGCTTGGGTGGTGGACAATTTTTGGACTGTTAGCAGAGGTGACGGGGTAGGGGGAAAACAGTTATGGGAATTTAGGCGGGAAATGGGGTTTATTTGTTTTGGGGAAGATGTATAGTGACAGGGTAATAGTTTGGGTATTTGGCATAAATGGCCCCTCAACTTATATGTTGTTATTGCAAGACAAGTCCTTGTGGTGGTTAGTGTTTAGGGTTTTGGCAGGTTAAGTCCCCCATGGTTATATAAGGTATTGCAATGTAGGTCCTTGTAGGATATGAGTTTGAGGGATTGGCAGATTCAGCCCCTTAACTTGTTTGTGGGCTTATAACTAAAAGGTATTGGGCTTTTTGTTTAGTATTGGAGTAGGCTGACATGGGCCCACTAGGTGGGTATAGGTGGGCCCACTTTTGACAGTTATATTTTCGGGTTGTTTTTCGGATTGCTCTTTTAATGCCATTCCTGGGTTGACTTTTGACTTCGTCTTGAATTCATCTAATTCACAAACATTGTCGATCGTCGATTGGATTTCCGTTTTCGCTCACGTTTTCAACCCCTTTTTGAACCTTGGCCTTAGTTTTTCAGCTTTTCCAAATCCATTGCTCAGTTTTGTCCGGCTTAGCTTTCGTTTTTGTCCTTTAGTGAAATATCCGGTACCTGACACAGTTAATAAAACAAAACAGGGGCTATGAGTGGCATTTATGTGCGTTTTTGGTGTCGTTTAGGTGTCAGATTTTAAAGGTAAAATGTATGTGTATTTAAACACCCCATACCAGCCGTTACTTTGTACGCATTTTAGGGGATGAAGTGGCCCTAAGAAAATTTTCTAAATAATTCGTGCTAATAAAAACCTTCATCAAGTGCTTTTAGACTAGTAATAATAGTGTTAAATCTAGGAAAAGCATTATCTATCGATTCTTCTTTCGGAATCGTAAATTGTTCATATTAGGTGAACAAGGAGATCTATTTATTCTCTTTGACGTGACTTACATTTACCGTTGGTGAGTGATTAATAAAGTTTCCCAATTTTTCTTTTGTCGGTTTTAAATAAAATTCTTTCATATTCTTTACGTTATAAGCATAATAATTCACATTTAGCTTCATTATTTTTAAGCAAGTTTCTTTTTAAGATCATTGTTTTGTTTATCAAATGGTACAATTTCATCCTTTTTAGTTTCGGGATTATTTTGAATAGGAGGAAAATCACCATAGGTAATAACATGCCAAAGATCTAGATCTTTTGATTTCTACATAGTCTCGAATTATGTCTTCAATAAAATAAAATCAAACAATTTCTAATAGTGGGTGGTCTTTGCTTAGATTTGCCTTCTAAATATTTTTTTTGATTTACCTAGATCGATTCAAGTTTTTTAAAAAATACATTTTAAAAATATTGTTTGATGTGGCTTTTGATACAATTGTGGAAATAGAAGGGGGGTTGAAATAGTTTACCCTTTTTTTAAATTAATGTTATGTTTGTTTATAAAAACTTAAATTCGACTTTATATGAATTAACAATCTGAATAATTTAACTAATCAAGGTAATTAATGATTAGATTTAAATAAATACGCATGATAAGTGATAAGAGATGGAAAATCAAACCACAAAACATGAGGATTTATAGTGGTTCGTCCGAAAGCACCTCTTCGCCCTACTCACTCCCGGCCCAAACTCCGAGCGTATTTCTTCACTACGTTCAACAAGCTCCCTTTAGGCGGAGAAAACTGTACACAACTTAGCTTACACCAATTTCTGACACTAAGCAAAATGTCGAGTTCTAATCCTAGCTAGAACCAATCTATCACGACTAATCAAAAACTTACATGACAATTCACACTTTGGCTTCACCACACGGACTCTTTTTTCACTACTCGGGACTATTTCACTTCACAACTTCTCTACCTTCACAACCTTTCTATACTTGTCTCACAACTTCATTTAACTAAACACTACCTTGATCACATCAATCAAACACTACCTACTAAGATCAACCCGATCTATCTATACTTACAATGATCACCACAGTCTACTTAGTATACACAACTACGATACACACCTTCACAATATACACAAATGATTTACAAGATATGATACAATTGAAACAAGGTTGCAAGGACACACACTAAGCTATAATACTTCTTCACTTGATGATAGGAAGTATTCTTCTCTTGCACTTGAGGATCAAAGCTTGGATCACTTGGAAACAAGGCTTTATGATTAAATGATCAAAGGAAAGAAAGGAAAGTATAAATTGATTTAGAACAGAACCATTGTAATTATACAAGAATAATCAAACAACTGAAATCAAACAATTAAGAGAGTAAAAATTATACGATGTCTTCTATAGATTAGTGATCAATGCTTGACCTTTATGGCTGTTCTTCTCTTTTAAATTCGTCTCTGATGAGTATGGTATATAGAATATGATATTGCACACTGAAAACTCATTTTTGAGTCTTCTATTATAGTTGCTGAAAAATACTCGATACGCCGTATCCAGATAGGTCGATACGGCGTATTGGGCTGGACTCCTTGGAGTGCACGCTACGTTCGTAATAAATCTTTGATATCATTCCTAATTTACTTGATTTACTGTATCTTCGAATAGTTATCTTCATGGATACGGCGTATGTAGATAGCATGGATACACGGTATTGGGAATTGGTCAAACGCATTTTCTTATGAAGTCTTGGCGCTGATACGCCGTATCTCTTTAGTTGGATACGACGTATTGGTGAATTTTCAGAAATCTTCAAATGTCTTCGTTTTAGCTCCAATTTATGCGCCTTTTAGCTTATCTTCACAAAACACTCATGAAATACTCCATTTATCAACTTTAAAGTAATTAAGTACCAAATAATGCAATAATTATATAAAAGTAGGCAAAACAAATGAGATAAATGATATAATAAAGTGACGTTATTTGATGTCATCATCTATACTAGGTAACGGGTAACGGTTAGCTTGTTAAATTTTTGATAGTCCGTGTACATCCTGACGGATCCATTAGAGGTTTTGTCGGTACGAGAATTTCATAATTCATGTGATTCTATCTCACTAAAAGGTAAGTATATTAAATAAAATCTTCTAGTTCTATTGGTTATAATCCAATTAGAGTGATATGTTCATTACATTCTAAAACCTTCCAATCTGTAATTTCCATCAGGAAGCATAATTTGGTCTCTCGGCTAAGGGTGTGGTGTTTCTATATGCTAAGGTTGAAGAAAAGCTACTTAGTTATGACGCTTATGGATGCGAATACACGTGATTGACACGACTCATGAATACGCACATAAAATATTAATAAAACACGAGTACAATATAATCTCGTTAACAATGTAGAGGAAGGGAAGAAAATAAAGATGGAACGTAAGGGTAATTTAACAAAAAATTTATGGTGACTATTCCCAGCATAGCATGGTCCTTCCTGAATTATACATAGGTGATCAGGCTATGCATAATTTAGGAACTAACGATAAAATGCTCATTTCGTCAAACTAATGTTATGTTAAAAAAAATCGTATACGGTATAAACGATATAGTTTATAAGGTAGCAAAACAGTTTGTGGTAATGAAAACAAGGTAGTTTATATAACGACACAAGATATTTTGTAAGATAACGGGAAATGTTTCACGAGGTGATAACAAAATAGTTTATGAGAGAAGTTATGTGACGGTTTATAATGTAATGCTAACAAATGGTTTACGAGTTGACAACCCAACAGTTTATAAAGTGGCAACGTAATGGTTTATAAAAGATACGAAGTAGTTCATAAGATGATGACGACATAGTTCATAAATTGACAGCAAAATAGTTCATAAATGACAACGAAATAATTCATGAGGTGACAACGAAATAGTTTGTAAGATGACTGCAAAGTAATTTATTATAGGGTAGTAAAAGACTTTATAATTAACCGTAAAATAGGTTATAAGATAGAAACGGGTTAGTTCATTAATTGATAATCAGATAAGTTATGAGATAATAGTAGGATAATTATAAAATGTTGACAAAACGGCTTATGGAATGATATCAAAATAGTTTATAAGGTGTTAAAATAAACAAGAAGCTATCAGCAAACGGTTTGTAAACTGGTGGTAAAATAGTTCATAATGCGACAACTATGTTTATAAGACGACACTAAAATAGTTCATATGATACCATCCAGTTAGTTAATAACAGTAAGACAGTTTACATAATAATAGTGAAATGGGTTGTAAGACGGTAACAGACTCAAGGAGTAGCTTACACACATTTACTAGAGAATTGAAGTGTAACTGACAAAATCATCACGACTCAAATTGAACAAAGGATTTGGGAAAAATCCACACAATACATGATATTCATAGGAAAGTACTAGTGCAAAACCCTTAGAGATTACAGTCTAAGTCTACTTAGGTTTCACTAGATAAGGAAAAAAATCTCTCCTTAAGTACCAGCGTTATCTTTGACGGTGTTAGAGTTCCTGCGAGCTTTAACCTCCTAAATACGGTTTGCACAGTTCAGATTTCTAATTTGCCACTGCGGCCTCTAAGTTGATTATCAAAACGGATGTCCTACAATTTCTACTCACATGGCCAATACTCTTGTAGTTATTGCACTTCACAGTGCATGGTCTAG
>BQNB010163965.1:0-14385 GCA_026074375.1 Tanacetum coccineum
TAGACTTTGGTTATTATGCTATTTCTTACTTAAAGCATAATAAACCTTATTACAAGCTATATTAAACTAAACAAAATAAAGAATAAAGTCTAATAATAAAACCACATAATCGACACTTTTCATAAACCTAACAGTATGACTTGTTATCACCACTATACCAGGCGATACTTGCACCTTTATTATTATCACATGTTCGAATGTGTAACAACAAAATGTATTAGCAAAAGTGTGATAGTGAACTCCAATAATGATGATTGCAATTTCAGTGTTACTTCAAACATGTGAATGCAAAGCTGAAAATATGATGTATGCAATTTCAGTTAAAAAGTAGGACAACAAAGTATCTACATATGCATATGTTTAATACCAGTTATTGTTTTTGACTCCATTGAGCCATTGATAAGTCAAATGTTCCAAAGCTTCCATCAGATCATTTATAATTCCGCTTACCGTCATGGCACCATGCATCTTCTCAAATCTGCTCATTGAATGCCCAAGAAAACACAATGGAAAGATAAGATATAAGCGGCTGCAATTTATAATCAGTGAATGCCCAAGAAAAAATGACAATCAAATTTGTCATAAAAAGACATTGAGGAGTAATAGGATGGGTATCTAAAAAGAAAGATGGGAAACAGAAGAGGACTCAGCGAAAAAATAATGCTCACCAAATTATTTGTCACGACGTTCTCTTCGGTTTTTCATCCTTCTTTGTTAAAACACATCATATCTATGACGAAGGCCTTTTATTAGGATAATCAATAAGCAAGCATAAAAAAAAGTGATAGTCTCAGATAAGAAGCAACGGCTGTGAGAAAATTGAAGTTTGTCACGGCTGCATACATCATCACTTGCCTAGCCAAGCAACAGACTTCAATTTCTCCCACTTAAGCCACCTCTATTCATCATCACTTTGTGAGTGAAACGGCATAATAAGGATTTTATCGAACGATAAGTAAATGCAGCACAAGAGCCAACTACATGATAAGGGTTTTATTACTCTCACGTATGCCTAATTAAAAGCCATATTCTTAACGTCGGCACGCATGACAATGATAAACCCTTATCTCCAACTTGCATCCAAACACAATGAAGTGATGCCTCACCAAAGTACATGTCAAGGAGTCATGTCAATTCACGCAAATATCCTTTTCATCTCACTTGCTATATCGCCCTATGACTTCGTCTACCCTGCATAATAGACTCAAACAGGTGGCCAATGAAAAAAGGGGATACGTCCGCCATGGTTGCAAATCTAATAATTTGCCCCGCAAAGACGTGAACAATCACAACTTTAATCGATCGCATCGAGACTCGTCATAGCCTTATAAAGAGGTCTTTGGCAAGCATAATATAGCATCTAAATATACGGCAATGATTTTGCCACTGTTACGGATGCCAAGGCAGAAACCATTTTATGTATTTAAACACGCGTGATAATGCCGAAACCCCTTTCATATTCAAACAATCATTCTTGTGTCCAAGTCAGTTGCCAACACGCAAAGAGATATAATTTTAATCTTAAAATCGTTGTTGTGGACTACTAACATGGATACAGGGATGGTCAATTGAAATATCTAATTCCATGTTCGTTTTCTTTTCAAATAGCCTCAAGGAGGGCTCGGGTATATGTCATCATTGCCTCAATCTGTATATCATAAAGCAAGGGAAGAATAGTGATGTAGGTGTTGCGAACTCACAAAGAAGTTTTACAACTCCCTAGGCAGTGTACCTAACCGTTGTAATGTAGTATAGACAAGACTCGGGGGTTATTATCGTTCTCTAGGAGAATAGGTTGGGAAGGCTCGAACAGAATCTAACTAAGGTCTAAAGGGTTGAAGGAAGAGTATTTTTGTATTTTCATATTTTATGAAAGCAGGTAAAATTCAAGTTTTGAGAGGTGGTTTTGGTTTTAACTAACTAAACTAAATTAAATCTAAACTACTTTGGTGGAAACTTGATGGGTAAACAAACATATTTATTTACTTAAGCATGCATTACTCATTAGTTTGCTTCTCCTAATCTTATTGCTTTGTCACACTTGTGATGATCTGTGTAAATATTTCCTAAGTCATGAACGAATTACATGAACCCGCCGTCTATGTAATATTTCATTAAGACATCGCACAAGTAAGGTAGTATGAATACTATTACAAGGCCCCTAAGAGTACATTTCATGAATTAAAATATTTAAGAGGTGATCATCCATAGATGGGTAAGGTAGTATGAAGACTGTTACCGATGGAATCCTTTCTACACAATCGTGTTTCCCTAGACGTTTATGCTAATGTAATATTTTATAGCTAGTTTTCTAAAGCCTAACGCGCACATCCATCACAATAAGCAATATTAAAAGGATATACAAAGTAACTTTCATGCAATCATCAGTAAATACTAACATATCTAGCCTAGCATGTTAAGAAGAAGAGAAGAACAATAATTAATCAAACAACACATAGACATATTGAATGAATAAAAGATAGTGGACTTCACTTGATTAAAACATGAGTTAAAGGGTGACACAAGAGGGTTTTTAGGCCCTAAAATCGACCCTAAAATCTGCTACACTCGAACCCTAATAATATTAATCATCTCCCAAAAGTTGCACACCTAAAACCCTAAAAACGAGTTTGTATATATAGGAAATAGATAGCGACGGCGTCGCAAGAATCCTAACGCCGTTTCTTCGCCAAATCTTCTAAGGGTTTCTATTGAGGCGGTTACGTTCTGACGCCGTCACAAGTTTTTTGACACCGTCACTTGTATGTTCTGACGGCGTCGCCAGGAATTGCGACGCTTTCTCCAAGCATTGTACGCATATTCTTGAAACCACTTCGTGTAAAGCTGCAATCTTGTCTGGTTTTTCCCAAATTTAGTCCAAGTCACGTGTATCCTCCAAAAGCTTCCCAAATGCTAAAAACATAACAACAAATGATTAAGCACGTATTTTGGGCATATTTACATGATTTATAGGCTTAAATGACCATGAAAAAGTGTATAAAATGACACCTTGTCAAATACCCCTACACTTGGGATTTGCTTGTCCTCAAGTAAATGAGATTTTCTACCTAGACAATAGCAATATCGGGGGCATCTAACTTACTTTTCAAAGATAATTTATGACACAACCAATTAGACCACGTAATTAAAAGCACAAAAATTATACACTAGCACCTCACAATAAAGTGTTTGGATTCTCTCTTTCTCTCGGGTGTATAATGATATATAAAAATATGGGAAACGGAAAATTTACACTCATTACTTGTCATAGCATATAAATTACCATAAGCTTGATAAAGGATCAAACCTCCACCGCTATGGCGTAAGTACCTAGGAATTACTATCAAAAAGATCTTTAAAGGGTTGTCGTGTTTGGGTGTAAGTTAAACGGAAACATATGGGATATATTTGGGTTACTTTGGGTGAATTTTGGTGGTGAGTTAATTAATATACAGGAATACATGCGAAAGCGTTGCTAAGCCAAGACTCGACCACACTAGGACTAAGATATACAAACTCTACATCAAACTCATTCTTTTCTTTTCTGATTCTTTCTTGACATAACATAAACATAAGCAAGATGGCAGCCCGTACATTTTTTTCTTTTCTTTTTTTTTCTATATTTTTTCCGATTTTCTTCTTTCTTTTTTTCTCTTTTTATTCTATTTTTCCGTACACTTTTGCCCTGCCATCTGCTGAAACATAAATAATACATGACTTGAGGTTTATAAACGCACCTCTACACTTGAGTTTTAGAACTCATAAACATAAACTAATCTAATGGCCCGATTTGAAAGGATCAAAATAACATGGAATGTATTAGGCACGTATGGGGGTAATAAATTGACTTTCTTCCTCATTTCTCTATAAAATAAAAACTACCATGAATCAAAATCGTCCCAAAACTGTATACACTAATAAAAGACTCGACTTAGCAACCATGTACTCAAGCAACTAATTAAATGGGTTTTACAATAATGTACTAAAAACGATTACATATAAGGAAGGCTAAGGCGATTTAGGTGTAACATTTGGTTAAGGGTGTAAACAATGTTCTCTACTAATAATCTGGAATCCACCAGAAAATTACGAACCGCGAAAAGGATAGGCTCGGAGGGGTGTACTAGGGTATCTTGCACTAAAAATGAGTGCGAAGCAAGGGCGTGGGGATAATTATATGATCAAGGTGACCATAATAACAAATACAGGTTTAAAACAGGGTTTATCCTAGTGCCTCCTATCATTTAGCAAATCCTAATCACACAAATGTGATCTCACTAAGCAGTCTCGAGATGCATCACAAAAGCAAGTTCTAGAATTTAATATACTACCGGTACACTTTCATATAGTTTTAACTGATACCAATGCTCCAGAAAAAGAAACAAAACCACATATGCACGATCAAATTCATAAACGCGACATACATGATTTTGCTCATTCCTTAACTCGAGTAAGCTAAAGGTAAAACTATCTTAGGTATCAAAGATAGATACTTGAATTCCTAAAGATCTAGGGGCGAACCTCACATTTTTATAGTGGAATTTTTTTTGAGTGGTAGGGTTTTTGTGCTACTAATATAATTCCTATCTATGAGACGCTAATAATACTCAGTTTTCATCGGTATGTGCTATAAAAAAATTAAATTTGAGTCAAAATTACCTTTTACGCTATGTTTCGGTATATTACACATCATTTTAAGGACAAAGCAAATTGCAATTGAAGGAATAGTTTCTAAGGCTTTATTTCGCCCTACGCTTATTTTGAACATTGTCCCCAATGTTCTTAAAAGTACCAAAACAAACAGATAAAGAGAAAAGAAACTAGTACTTCCCTAGTTTTGCTCAATAATGAAGAAGAAACAAATGATAAGCTGGTTAAATCGTCATCCAAGGATCGTCCATATGAAACTCTTAAGAACTCCAAAGCTTCTTCTCATTAAATATAACTTGCAAATCAAAGACAAGAAACAACTACACCTAGCGTAAAATCGGAGGGATAATAATATACAATGATATGATTAGGGTTTTGACACTATGAAAGCGATAAAGATAGGATGAATGTGCTAGATGAAATCGTGGTTTTCTGCAAGTTATAGGAAAATTACAAATTCTAAAAATTATGCAAAATTAATTTTTCAAAAAATTAAAAAATTTACGAAGTTTACTGTAGCTGGGCTGGCTACGCCATCAGGAAAAATCCTGCCGCCGTCTCCAGCGTCTGTAAACAAAAAAAATTGTTTCTTGGAAAATTTTCTGCACGCAAATCCTATTAGTTATTTCCTGAAAAATGACTACATAAACCATGAAAATTATTAGCACAAACATATGACTATAACAAACATGACACACAACGTGAATTAAACTAAATTATTTATTTTATATATTTGAAATGGTTCTTTAGAAACCGGATATTTTCCCTTACACTTATTTGATGCAAATTACCTTTGATTGTAATTAAGACGAGGTTAGAGGCAAAACAAAGCATGATCACAAATAATTCAAACATATAAAAACAAATGATAAAGAATTAAAACACACGACACTCCTAAAATGCGGGAAAATAAAAGATTGGGTTGCCTCCCAATAAGCGCTTTTCTTTATTTAACGAGTCTTGTAGCTAGACTCGGAGTCACACTCCTTACGTGACTCCTCCTTTTCCTTTCCTACTTGTCATCTTGATTAGGCATTGAATGGTTTTGGTTATGCTCTCGTCTCGCCTATATGCGGGTCTTAAATTCAAGCTATCTGAGTAATGGGTTTTCTCCTGGTCACTATCTTTTTTCTGTTATGATGAATGGTGGTATTTTATCTGTTTTCAAGATATCTTTATCAATATGTTTGAATCTTTCCATTTTGTGAGGCATGTTGAATGTAATATTTTCTTTATCTCTTTCAAACGTGATCGTTCCTTCATCTTTATCATAAGCAAGCCCGGTTTCCTTCACAAACGGTTTCTCTAATACCATTCCTCCTAAATAATGATCTATGACACTAGTGGTGTCTTCTAGCACGACAAAATCACACTCGTAAGTGAAGTTCCCTATAAAAACCTTCAATCCTTTAACCCTTCCTATGAAATTGCTAATTTTATCAAGGTTTGACGGTTTTTTTTCTTGACTTTAAACCTTCACTTATGATCCAGTAGTAATTAAGCCTAGACTTTACATTGATTGGTGAACTTAAATCAATATAAGCTTGTTCCTTGGGGAAGTGACCAACCATGCATGAGATTTTTATGTTATATAGATCCCCTGTTTTTACCTTAGCACTAACCCACGGAGGTCGAGGATTCTTCAAAAGTCATTCGTGATAACCTAACTCTTCTATGGTGGGGAAGGTGTCAAAGTATTCTGGTTCGTCCTATTCTTCCTCTTCTTCTTCCTTAACTTCTTCCTCAACTTCTCTTTCCGACTCCTCACTTTCCTCATCAACTTCATCTACCCCCTTCGTATCACCACGCGCCCTATTATCTGGATCATCCCGCCTTATGTCCCGTGATTCGTCTTCTCCTTCTTTTTCTTTCATCTCAGCGATTGCGATATGATCGTTTTTCTTAGCCTCATTAGGTTCTACGATCTTTTCTTTCTTAGGTTCATCTTCCTTTCTTATAATGGTGATTGTTTTGACGAAATAAACACGTTTAGGGGAGGAGCAGTTCCTATTCTATTCTTTTAGCGATGATTGAGATTGGTATTTTGGAGAGAGTAATTTTGACAGACTTTTGATTCCTTTGCTTAGAGGCACGTCACTTTCGAGGTGGTACACGGATACGGCATTCACACGAGCCGTGAAGTCCACTACAGTATTATGAGCGGGTGTGTTATCGAATTTTTCAGAAACGACCCTCCATAAAGTATTGATTTTGTTGATCACATCATCTTGTTGCTTTTTGAGTTGGGTACCAAGACTAGACAATCTTTTCTCTTGATGAGAATCAAAATAACTTAGCACCCTCTAAAGTTTTGTTTGATAACTGGAGGAGTAGGTCGAAAACGAGACATTTTGCGGGATTATGAAGGTTTGAGTTTGTTCCCAATTAAAGTTTGGTTTATCCTTCCAAGAATTAGTGGCTTCATTGAAGTTTCTTGGTCCTTGGTTTTTAGCGACCACTTACCTCCCACTTCGTTATTACGTGAGAATGCGTGATCACAAAAGCTTGCTCTAGATTTTCCATGCAATATTGAGTGTCGTGAGGACCACTACAAATCTCGCATGAAGAAGCGATTTTTTTTCACTTGAACAGGTGATTTAGGGGAAAGATGAGCTTCCATCAAGCGTTGGACTTGATTTCCAAGCTCAATGAGACGACAGTCGAATGTACTCAGGATATCTTAAGGCAAAGAGATTGCCTTGACCGGTTTAGCGAAGTCTCTTGGGTCATTCCAACTTTCGTTGTCATAGAGGGCGAGATCCTCTAATGGTGCCTATGATTATTCGAAGTTTTTGTCACGTAGCTTACCTCTGGCTGATTGGTCGATGGTTCGCCTTGTGGCGGGATTGACATGGTCATAAAAGATTTGGGCTTGGAGCCAAAGATCCATACCATGATGAGGGATTTTTAGAGTAAGTCTTTGAAACGAGTCCATGCTTTAGAGAGAGATTCACCCTGATGTTGTTGAAACATTAAGATGTCATTTTGGAGTTTAGCAGTCCTTCCCGGTGGGAAGAATTGAGCAAGGAAACGGATAGTCAGATCCTCCAAAGTAGAGATGGATCATGCTGGAAGACGTTCAAGCCAATTGTTGGCTTGATCGCGAAGAGAAAATTGAAATAAACGCAGGCGCGTCCTTTTCCTATTTACAGCATCAAGGTTAAGTGATTCCACAAGTTTTAGAAAATCCTTAAGATGTTGGTTTGGATCCTCAGACCGTAGTCCGTAGAATGAGCATCCGTTTTGCACCAATCGGATGGTGTCGGATCGCAGAGGCACCACATTGTTCCCATCAGGGAGCTCAATGGTGTTTCGATAGCCCTCGTGGCTTGGTCTGGAGTAATCTCAAAGAGCACGAATAGGATTTTCGTTTTCTATGGAGGTCAACAAAAAAGATTTACGAAACAAATAACACGAAGAAAAGATATACTAAAAGAAAACTAATTGACAGAAATTAAAATTCTTACTTGACAGGAATCAAGTGAGTAGACCTAAGCAAAATAATATTCGAAACCTAACTATTCCTCGGCAGCGGCGCAAAAAACTTGATGTGGGTGTTGCGAACTCACAAAGAAGTTTTACAACTTCCTAGGCAATGTACCTAACCGTTGTAGTGTAGTATAAGCAAGACTCGGGGGTTGTTATCGTTCTCAAGGGGAGTAGGTTGGGAAGGCTCGAACAAAATGTAACTAAGGTCTAAAGGGTTGAAGGAAGAGTAATTTTGTATTTTTATATTTTATGAAAGCAGGTAAAATTCAGGTTTTGAGAGGTGGTTTTGGTTTTAACTAATTAAACTAAATTAAATCTAAACTACTTTGGTGGAAACTTGATGGGTAAACAAACGTATTTACTTAATCATGCATTACTCATTAGCTTGCTTCTCCTAATCCTATTGCTTTGTCACACTTTGTGATGATCTGTGTAAATATTTCCGAAGTCTTGAACGAATTACACGAACTCACCGTCTATGTAATATTCCGTTAAGGCAACACAAGTAAGGTAGTATGAATACTATCACAAGGCCTCTAAGAGTACATTACATGCATTAAAATATTTAAGAGTGATCATCCATAGATGGGTAAGGTAGTATGAAGACTGTTACCGATGAAATCCTTTCTACACAATCGCGTTTCCATAGACGTCTATGCTAATGTAATATTTTATAGCCAGTTTTTTAAAGCCTAACGCGCACATCCATCACAAGAAGCAATATTAAAAGGATCTACAAAGTAAGTTTCATGTAATCATAAGTAAATACTAATGGATCTAGCCTAGCATGTTAAGAAGAAGCGAAGAACAATAATTAATCAAACAACACATAGACATATTAAATGAATAAAAGATAGAGGACTTCACTTGATTAAAGCATGAGTTAAAGGGTGATACAAGAGGGTTTTTAGGCCCTAAAATCGACCCTAAAAGCTGCTACACTCGAACCCTAATAATATTAATCGTATCCCAAAAGTTGCACACCTAAAACCCTAAAAACGAGTTTGTATATATAGGAAATAGGTCGCGACGGTGTCGCAAGAATCCTGAAGCCGTCGCTTCGCCGAATCTTCTAAGGGTTTCTATTGACGCGGTTACGTTCTAACGCCATCACAAGTTTCTTGACACCGTCGCTTGTATGTTCAGACAGCGTCGCGAGGAATTGCGACGCCGTCTTGAGGCACTGTACGCATATTCACGAAACAACTTCGTGTAAAGCTGTAATCTTGTCCCGTTTCTTCCCAAATTGAGTCCAAGTCACGTGTATATCTTTCAAAAGCTTCCCAAATGCTAAAAACACAAAAACAAACGATTAAGCACATATTTTATATTTGCATGATTTAGGGGGTTAAATGACCCTGAAAAAGTGTATAAAATGACACATTATCAAATAGGCATACCCGAAAGCAAAAGATTAGGCACGTTTAAGATCTGGAAAAAAATCCATCCAAGTCTTTTGGAGCATAAGCTTAGCATGAGGTAGTAGTGGCGATGACAGCCGTAAGCGTTTATGTGCTCCGATACGCCCAACTGGTGTATGAACAAAAAAATCGAAAGAAAAATGGCGATACTATTTAGCGGCACGATGTTCTCTATCCGTTGTTGGTTAAACAACAATAAAATGTATCGAAACGCAAAACCGCTTATGGCTGTTACCACACCACTACCAATTCATTATCGAATAGCTACGACCAAAATAATTTCGCATAAGATAATATATTTGCTCAGATTAAAGCGCTTGCATGTCTACCATGGTTGCACACCTAATAGGTCGTCAAGTCAAGCTACGCACTTTTACGCATTTTGTTTAGACCACTCATATTCATCGTCGCCTTATGAAGGTATGGTTGTCGAACATAACATACCATCCAAACATACGGAAAGGATTTTACCACCATTTATGAATCCAAATCAGCCACAATCGAACAAAAAGGGATCAAACACCCCATGGCTGCAAACACCGGTTGCATTCGTTTGAATGCCATCCATGTTGCTAAGCCAAGATACGGGTTGAACACCACCCAATGCCCGGTCATTATTTCATTTCATTAATTTCAAAAGGATTAATTTTATGCACTTCAATACCAGCAGGCACATAAAAACACCTCAGTGTAAAAGCCTCTTCATAGTATTTAGCAGTTTCACTTTTAGTTAATAAAGAGATTTCATAACTTATTGCAAAAACTTCAATTTTAATAAAAGGGATTCAGATGCAGCATAGCTGCAAACACACAATCGTGCTGTCATGCCAAAGCACACGCTATGGCTGCAAGCATAACTTGATGCTGCTCCGCCAACAACGCGCTCAAAAAAGTGTTCAAAGCAGCAAACAATATTGTAATTGCTGAGGTCGCTAAAGTACAACTACTGTCACAATCAACATGCAAATTACTTTTGCATATTCTTATTCTTGAACAGCCTATGTGCGCGTACAACACCATAGTTGATGCTTTAGATGCTCATAGGTTGCTCAAGAATCAGTACACATAACAAATCAATTAAACCTGTCGACTAACGCCAACAATATCTAATAACGTATAAAACAACCTGATTAAGGTATTTTGCAACACATAGCCATGTCAAGGTTGGTTTTTACCACCACAATAACTAACATATCAGCAAACCCTCAGCAAACAGAATTTAACCCGTAGTGGCTGCAAACATAATGAAGAAACCGACATCAAATATGAAGCTTACGACTGGCGTTGATTTTTTTCGGCGAGACGTAAAATAACTTACCGATGACCTGTATTCTTTCCACCGCCACGTAAAACCCAAAAACCACAACAAAACGCGCGCCATATATACCCCCATTGCAAACACAATCAAGTAATTCCCGCTTATACATGGGTCTATTTGATAAAGTGCGCATATCTCTTCACTTACTGCATTTCAAGTAAAAAGAATATAACATCACTATAATTATATATTATAACTATATATTAAAGGGAGGTATATAAAAGTTTACCGCTCGGCAAACATAATTTAATAATCAGACCCGACATGGCTGCAAACACTACGAAGTGATGCCCAGCCAAAACACGGGCGAATTTCAACCACCACAATAATGAAACCCGCCGTGGCTGCAAACACAATGTAGGAATGCCCCGCCTAGATACATGTTAATTTTAACCATCACAATGAAAAGCCTACACCAAAGTGTAAATAAGCTGATAAGCATTATAACTATATCTTAAAGGGTCATATATTACTGTTCACAACTCTCCGATTTGCTAATCTTACCCCGACATGGCTGCAAACACACTCGAGTGATGCCCCGCCAAAATACAGGTAATAATGAAACTCGCCATGGCTGCAAACACAATCTAGTAATGCCCTACCAAGATACAGGTCAATTTGAACCATCACGAGGAAAACCCTACACCAAAGTTTAAATAAGCTGATAAGCAAACAACAATAACAAAACAACATAACATTATGTTAAAAAAACCCTAAAATCAAACTCGATCAAATTTGCATTTCAATTAAAAAGAATATAACAAAATGCATAAAAACCCCAAAAATCAAACCCGATCAAACCCCAAATCAAACCCGATCAAAATTGCATGTAGTTCATAAAAACACGATGTTTAAAAAACATAATAACAAACCTTACCGAGAACATCCGATCATATAACATCATCTGGAAAGATGCAAAACACCAAAACCATAATAAACCGCAAACCATATATAACCTCAATCAAAAATTAGATGAGAGCAAATAAAGTGAGAAAGAGATCTACATGAATGAAATGGTTGTAGGTGAATTAAAATATGAGCCAACAAAGAAAGTGAGCGAGTGAAGTGAGATAAGTGATCTGAATGAACGAAATGGTTATAGGTAGAAGAAGATATGACTCAAGAAAGAAAGTAGGCGCGTGAAGTGGGATGAGAAAGATAGGTATGTGAGCAATTAATGCTTATGGGGACCAGTGACCTTTTATATACCGCCCTTTAATATATAGTTATAATATAAAGGCCTCTAGAGATGCAGACACTCATTGATAAAAACAAGGGTTTTTCTTTTTGAATAGTGGTAGTTTCTAGTTGTTTTTTTTCAATGTCACAATAGAAAACTAGTTAAGTGCATTACGAGTGGTTTTTTTAATTGTAGCATGCAAGTTTTGTTCAGATTGATTTAACTTACAAATATTACTAGTTTTAATCTCGTGCATGCATGGGGTATATACATAAATCAAATTTAGTTTAGTTGTAGATTTTCAATCTTTCGTAACTAGAATTTTTTTGTCATCAAGGTTTTTCATTAAGGACATGGCGAGGCTGATGTTATCATTGGTATAAGAAACAAACATGAAAGTAAATGAATTTTTATCTCTCGGTCTCATTATATTGAGAAGGTACTAAAGAAATTTATTTGCTTTGATTGTACTCTAGTGATTACTTCTATGGATACAATTGAGAAGCTCTCAGCTTGAGTATTATAGGGTAATTGGTTGTAAAAAAAAAAAAAAAAAAAAAAAAAAAAAGAAAAAATTTTTTTTAAACAAAAATTTTTTTTTTTAAAAAAAAAAGAAAAAAAAAAAAAAAAAAAAACAAAAAAAAAATAAAATATTTTTAAAAAACCAAAAAAACTAAAAGAAAAATTAAAAAAAAACAAAAAACGGTTTTTAAAAAAAAAAAAATTTTTTTTAAAAAAAATACAGTGCATTCCGAGTGGTTTTTTTAATTGTTATCGCATTGCAAGTTTTGGTTCAGATTGATTTAATTTACAAATATTACTAGTTTTTAATCTCGTGCATGCATGGGGTATATACATAAATCAAATTTAGTTTAGTTGTAGATTTTCAATCTTTCGTAACTAGATTTTTTTTGTCATCAAGGTTTTTCATTAAGGACATGGCGATGTTGATGTTATCATTGGTATAAGGAACAAACATGAAAGTAAATGAATTTTTATCTCTCGGTCTCATTATATTGAGAAAGTACTAAAGAAATTTATTTGCTTTGATTGTACTATAGTGATTACTTCTATGGATACAATTGAGAAGCTCTCAGCTTGAGTATTATAGGGTAATTGGTTGTCTGGTGTATGCCATCACTTATACAAGGCCTGCTATTGCCTTTAGAGTGGGGAAACTAAGTAGGTATACTACTAATCCTACTACTCGTCATTGGCAAGCATTTCAGCTGGTATTGAAGTATTTGAAGAAAACTATGAATTATAGTTTATCATATACTAGATATCGTACAGTTTTGGAGGGTTACATTGATGCAAGCTGGATCAGCAACATCGAAGATAATCCTTCAACAAGTGGTTAGGTATTTTTGCTCGATGGAGGTGCTATTTTATGGGCTTCTAAAAAGCAAACTTGCATCACAGGTTCAACAATAGAATCTGAATTTAAGGCTTTAACATCTGCTGGTAAAAATTAAAAAGCTTGATTCTTAAGATTGCACTGTAACCTAAACCTATAGCATATATTTCTAATTGTAGTGATAGTGCAACAACATTTGCAAAGACTTATAGCCAGATGTACAATGAAAAGTCTAGACACGTATGTGTCAGGAATATCGTGACTCGTGAACTTATCATGAATGTGGTGATTTCCATAAAGTTTGTAAGTTCTCAACAAAATATAGCTGATCACTTGACAAAGGGTTTAGCTAAAGAATTGGTTATAAAGTGTGCTAAAAGGATAGGTTTAAAGTCCACCATAGTCTCTAATTGTTAAAACACCCAATTGCCTCTTAATGGAACTTGTGAGCTGAATTCTTTGTGAAAAGCTTAATGTTCAGAGGTTATAGCACATGCATTTACATATCATCCAAGGTATGTGTTGAACCCTGATGAAGACTAGGTTGAAGTATAACTTTTTAAAAGATCCTTTTGTAAAAGTGCAAGAGCAGGTGCATTAAGCAAAGAAACTACTCATGTGAATGTGAAGTTTTGCCGCTTCAAGAGACTTGAGACTTTTTGCTCTGGTTACATTCATGAATGGGTATGGTCGCATGGCTTGTATAGTGTCAGGTACCATTTAAGTGTTTGAAAACTTATGTGTATGCTATCTTAAGTTATTCAAATGGGTTGAATGGTTCAATTATTAGAACACTCTGATTCTCGATTATTTGAACGTGTAATGTACTAAGACGGGCTTTGTTTTATTGTTTAATTTTCATGCAAAATGAATTCTACTAAATTAGGGAGGATTGTTGAAAGTTTAGTGCAATTGAGGGTTTCATGTCACATTTGGTAATGAGATTGGAGGTACGGAGTGTACACCCATC
>BQNB010163966.1:0-14385 GCA_026074375.1 Tanacetum coccineum
CTTCATTAATAGTCCGGCTTAACCAGAAAATTACAAGAACCGTGAAAAAGGATAGGCTCGGAGGGTTGTACTAGGGGTATCCTGCACTAAAAATGAGTACATGGCAAGGGTGTGGGATAGTTATATGATCGGTGTGACCATCATAACAGTCACAGGTTTAAAACGTGGGTTAATCCAAATGCCTCTTATCTAGCAAATCCTAATACTCACTATGCGGTTTCGGAATGCATCACAATAACAAGTTCTAGAATTTAATATACTATCGGTACACTCATATAATTTAAACCGATCTCAATGCTCCAGAAAAGGCAACGAAACCACATATACATATCGTAATGACGGAATAGATACACATGCTTGCTCACTCCTTAACTCGAGAAAGCTAAAGGTATAAAATATCTTGGGTATCAATAATAGATACCCGAATTCCTAAAGATCTAAAGGCGAACCTCACATTTTTAGGGTGGAATTCTGAGGGTTTTTGTGCTAGTCATACACATTCCTATCCATGAGACGCTATTAATACTTGATTTTCTTCGGTATGTGTCATAAAAAATTTAAATTTGGGTCAAAATTACCTTTTTATGCTATGTTTTGATATATTACCCATCATTTTAAGGACAAAGTAAATGGCAAATGAAAGAATAGTTTCTAAGGCTTATTTTCCCCCTTACACTTAAGTTGAACATTGTCCCCAATGTTATATAGAAGTACCCGTAAAAACAAATAAAGGGAGAAGAAAACAAGTAAAAGAAACTAGTACTCCCCTGGTTTGCTCAATAATGGAGAAGAAACATGCGATAATTGGTTAAATCGTCCTCCAAGAATCGTCTAATGAAACTTCCTGAGAACTTCCAAGCTTCTTCTCATCAAATATAACCTGTAAATAAAAGACAAAGACAACTACACCAAGCGTAAAATGTGCGATATGATGATATAAAATTAGAAATTAGGGTCGACTCTATAAAGCAGTAAAGATAGGATGAGAGAATTGTTAAACTTATGGTTTTGCAGGTTTATAAAAGAATTATAACTTTCTTAAGTGTTGTACAAGTTTTATTTTCAAAAATTTATTGAAATTTTTTTGAATCATTCACATTGCGGTGAGCGACGCCGTCTCCAGGCACTGTGAAGATTTCCTTTTCATTTTTAATGAGAAATTTCCTGCACGCAGTTTTATAAGTTATTTCTGTAGAAAGCACTGCATAAAAACCTGGAATTAATCATTACAATTATGACTCGAATACTGACGGAATTAATCTAAAAAATTATTTTATTTTTGTTTGAAAAAAGATTGGTTCTTAAAAAAACCCGGATATAATTTCCAATACACTTTTTTATGCTGCATAGCTTTGATTGTAATGAGACGAGTTACAAACAAACAAAGCATGATTACAAAGTGATTCAAACATAAAAGAATAAATGAAAGATTTAAACCTACGGACACACGTTAATATGCGGGAAATAAATATTGGGTGGTTCCCCAAGAAGCGCTTTCTTTATGTATGAGTTTTGTAGCTAGGATCGTAGTCTCAGTCTTAGTGACTTCTCCTTCATATCAAGTTGTTATTTTCGGCATGTTATCAGTTCAATCCAAATACTTTTGTATGGTTTCACACGTTGTTTATTTAACAATGATTTCATTCCCATCCTCTTAGTAAGCTCAAATTAGCCCCATTTTTCAGGTCCTTGCTTATCGAAAATGGTCCGTACCATCTCGACTTTAGCTTCCCAGGGAATAACCTTAAACGTAAATTAAAGAGAAGTATCTTATCACCTTTTTCATAGTTAATCGGCGTCTTTATTCGTTTATCGTGCCATCTTGTGTTCTTTCCTTATAACAGATGGAGGACTTATAAGCATTAAGCCTCATTTCATCTAGCTCATTAATTTGTAAGAACCGATTTGCTCCAACTTTCCTAAGGTCCATGTTGCAGTTCTTATTTGCCAAAGTAGGCTTTTTTGCTCTGAGTTTCGACCCGGAAGTGGCTATGCCTTTGATTGATTATTACTGAATGGGGTTGTTCCTAGAGGGGTTTTAAAGACCGTTCAGAATGCCCATAATGCATCATTTAATTTTTGGGACCACTCTTTCTTGTTTCTCCTAATGGTTTTCTCAAGAATATGCTTTATTGCCCGGTTCATATTTTTGACTTGCCCGTTTGTTTGAGGATGGTATACGGTGGAGAACCGGTGGATTAATTCTTTACCTTTTCTATGCTCGCCTCCATTTGGTAGTTACGGAAATGAGTACCCCTGTCACTAATGAGGGCCTTTGGTATTCCAAATCATGCGAATAGTTTCTTGAGGAAGTTTGCTATGTTCCAAGCATCATTGGTGGGGAAGGCTTGAGCCTCCACCCACTTTGACACGTAGTTGATAGCTACTAGGATGTATTTGTTTCCATTTGATGAAGGGAAATGTCCCATGAAGTCTATTCCCCAAACATCAAATATTTCGCAGACTTGTATATACTTTTGAGGTGTTTATCTCGTGAGGAGGATATTGTTCGGTCTCTTTGACTGCATCGCAAATCTTGCGAACAATCTAAGTGTGTCTGCTGGATAGATATTGGGCACATTAGAAACGGCTTCATAGTCTTTTTCTTGCGGCCTAAAAAAACTGAAAACAAACCTACCTCACTCCACAAATCCACCGGTAGTTGTAATACATGATGCCTCCTGATGGCCGCAGATATGTGAGAAATCAATATTCATTTACCCAAAAATATATAAAAATGACCCTAAAAGATGTAAATATGAAATTATGCTTGTGTATTAGGTATTTTGTCCCAGCACCACCCGTCTTTTGTGATGTGTAGGTGCGGATATTTCAAATATCACATGAAGAAGGCCAAAATGGGACAAAAACGAACACGAGATGGAAAGAGTACAAGAAACCGAGGCCGAATGCGTACTCTTACTCTACGGACCAACCCAGGCCCACTTAATGGGCCGGGTCAGCCCAATTCCTAATCTAAATAAGCCATAAACCCTTTACCTTATGTGATTAGACCAATAAACCATTATGGGCCAAAACTTTTATTAAAATATCATGCCCAAGTCAACAGGGACCCGGTCAAACAAAAATAATGTAAACGGAAATAGAAAGAAAGGCGGGATAAACAGTTTTTCACTGTTCACCCTTCGTCCCACATTATTACATTGCATCCAAATTAAATCCCCACTTTAAGTGTGTTAAATAAACCCTTTGAAGCTATTACTGACACGACTGTCATTGGGAATGACACGTTGGCGATCCTCAAGCCTCCCAATGGCTAAGCATACATGGAGAAAGAATAAGGGCTGAGATTGATTTAATTTTGACGGTTATTAATGGATGGCTGAGATCAAATTGGATGAGGTTGGTGCTAGAAGCTAGAACTTCACCTCTCGGCTATAAAAGGAGGAGCCCTCACACACAAAAAGAGAAGTAGTGTAATCTAGTGTAGTTGTAGCTTATTAGTCGTTTTAGCTTATTGTTTAATGTAACCTTTCTTTTCAAAAGCTTGTACTCAGTTTATATAATCAATAAAAGTTCAAGTTCACCATACTTGTTTCTATTATTAAATTCAAATCATGTTTTTACATTAATGCTCTTATGGATTTATAAGCTCATTAGATACTCTTTAAGCTCGAACCTTATAAAGCACCTTTTATTACAATAGCTTGTTTATTTTCAGTTAAAGTCTCAAAGCTTATCTGCAGGCCTAATAATTCTCATAATCCACCTCAAATGGTAACCTAGCTACTTTAAGAGGGAAAGCCAGACTTGGATGGGCTTCCAAGATCTCACCAGCTTATCTTAGATAAGCTGGAGCTTTGTAGAGTAGCTCCTTGAGCAATTAATAATCCTTGTTTGTGCAAAGGCTTTTGTAAGTTCTTATTTTCCCTCTTTAAGCTTAATTTTTCTCTATTTAGCTTATAACTGCTTATTGTCTGCTTATTATTGTTTAGATCAGCTTAATACTACTTATTATTGTTGTTTGATGATTATTTAGTTCACTTGTTAGAATAAATCTTAGATTACAAGCTTTTGATATAAAATGTTGAAAATTCAAAAAATATTAGCATTAGTTAGTAGCTTATTGTTTCTGATTATTTGACTATGAAAATTTGTTCATTAGGTTGTTATTAGTTATACAGACCATCTGGTATTTGAAGTTTGAGTTTTATTTCTCAATCTTATAAGCTAAAAATGAGTTTACGCAACTTAAAGAGGTGTTTGGCTCATGGCAGTACTAACTTAAGTTAGTACTGTCAGGAGGCATTTAGCTTTTTGAATTGATTTTCAATATCATTTTAAGGTTTATAAGGTTTGGAATTAAGGTTTTTAAAGGCTAAATTCAGTTTTTAATAAGTTTTAGTGTGGATTGCTTAAATCTGAGGTCTTAAGCTTAGATTCATAGCATCTTATGCTTTGATTTGTTTCAAGTTGTTTTTGCTGGTGTTTTACTCTTGTTTTGGCCTTCATTTGATGTAGTATACAAGTTTTAAAGGTCTGCACTTGTGGTTTTGTGTTTTGGTCATATTTGTGTCAATTGCATCAGCATGCTAAAACAGCCTTAAGGCCTTTTTCCATTCAAAAATTAAGTTAGTATAAGTTAGAGTTAGGTCTTAAAATTTAGTGCACAAGTAGATTATAGGCCAATCTAGATAGGTTAGGGCTTAATTTGTTCTTTAAGATTTTTTAACTCATCTGTTTTTTTGTATGCACATTGCTCCTTTAAAAGTTTTCATAAAAATTTGAAAAAAACCAAAAAAAATAGTCAATCAATTAAAGTAGCCTTTTTCAATTAGCCTTTTCATAGCTTATTTGATTTTAAAATGTTTTTTGAATGATATTTTAGATAGATTGTAGGAAAAGCTTTCTAGTGGTATAAGCCACTAGTCCATAAGGTTCTATTAGCTTACTTAAAAATAAGCTCAAAGTTGCTTTATTGTCTGTTTTGGAAACTGTTTTGAGTAAAAACTGTTTAAGTGCTTATTTCAGCTTATGGCTTATTGTTTTGAAGAAATATTGTTCAGTTGGTTATGGTTTGAGCTTATTCAAGCTCATTTGTCATTAAAATTTAGTGAAAAAGCCAAAAATCTTCTTTAGTATAATATGTCATATAAGCTTTTTCTAGTTATTAAGTAGTTTTCTCAAAAAGTTTTAATTTTTTTACAAAAGTTGTTAAGAATCAGCTGTTTTATAAGTTTGTTTAAAAAAATTTTGCAAAATAAAAAAAGGGGAAATCGGGAAGTCAGGGGTGAGCAAGGCTCGAACCCCTGACCTCAACCTCATTCAACCCTCCTTTTATACACACACACTATAACCATCTGCGCCCTTGGGACTTTTACGTCCAAGGGTGCACTCAATATAGTTTTAAGACCTTTTGACCCTTTTTCTTATATTGTCTTCGAGGGCTTATTCTCTTTTTTATGTTATTTTTCTTTTTCTTTTTTTCTCCGACTTATTTGTTTAAGATTTCTCTTAGGATTTAATTTTCTTGCATTTTTCATTTCAAAAAGCATTTTTAGGAATTTTCTTAGATTTTTAGTTTAAAGTTTACTATTTTTCGTGCATTTTATTAGTTTAAAAACTTTAAAAAGTCATAAAAAATAAAATAAAAATTAAAAAAAAATAAAATACTTTTTCTAAACATTTTCTTTTATCATTTAGTAGGTTTAGAAATTAAATTTACGTTCGTAGAGCTCAATTTTAAGTTACTTGCTTATTTGTCGCGTTTTCTTTAATTCTCGTCAACGTTTTAATGCCTAAAAAAAATTTCGTATTGCTTAGTCGTTTGCTTTCATTTTCATGTTTTTTGCGTTTTTTGCTGTAGAAATGAACCAAATCAACCTATGAATTATTCAATCATTCTGCGATAACAAATTCAAAACGTTTTTTCGTATTCACACTTCGCCAAGGAAAAACGAGCCGGAGTTTTTAGAAATTGCTTTAGTTAAAAGCAATTATCTTTAAAACTTTTGGAATACGTATACTATTATACTATAATTGAGTTCGCCTCTTAATTACACATACTTGTTTGTGTGTGTGGTTTTGGGACGGATCAAATTTTTGGCGCCGCTACCGGGGAAGTGTTTAGCGATTTTCATGTTTCCGTTTGAATATTAGTATTTGAAGACCCTTCCCCGTGAAGTTATAATTCCCCGTGTTTGTGAATAATTTTTCTATTAAATTACAATTAAAAATATTTTTTATTTTCTCATAATTTGTGAATATATATATCACAGTAATCAAAAAATACCAAAAATAAAATTCATAAAATACAACAAAAATAACCGTCTTGTGTCAAGTCACTTACGAAAAAGGAGCACTATTTGCCTTATGAAATAAGCTATAATGGTGAGGTATAAGGTGGGTTGTTCAAGGAAAACTACGACCCGAAGGACAAACGTTTTAAGGCGATTCGCTCCCATTATCGTCCCCCGCTTGCTTCCGAGTTTCACTTAAGGGAGTTACCCTAAGTTTGTTGATTATTCAGTGAAATAAAAATATTTTTGTATATATTTTTTCTTCGTTTGTTTTATCGGTTTTATTTGTGTAGTGCATGCGCACTAGAAATTCTTATTATCCAAAATATTTCAACCCCATAACCATTGCGGTGTAGACATAAAATGATCGAGTGCTCCAAACATAGTCGAACCCCGAGCTTCGTACTATCGTTGAAGTTGCACCAATAGGGGATAATCGAACAATGGAGGAACTACTTCAAGCACCCACGGAAGGGTATGGAGAAGCTATCGTCATACCGGAAATTAATGCGGACCATTTTGAAATTAAGACGAATTTGCTACAATTGGTTCAAGCTAACCCATTTCGTGGTTTTGAGAGGGAAAATCCCCATACTCATATTAACAATTTCAAAAGGATTACCTCGACTTTGAAATTTAGGGATGTTGCCGAATAAGTGATTATTAAACTCATGAGGTTTTCATTTTCACTCAAGGGGGCCGCTAGAGTTTGGTACAAAACATAGATGACCTCCGATACGAAATTCTAGCTTGACTGGGGACGATTCGTAAACAAAATTCGGAATCTATTTTTTCCTCCTCGATGGACCACCCCACCTCAAGAATGAATTCTCTCGATTTACTTAATATTTTGAGGAGATCCATTTTGGAGAGGCATAGGGAACGATTTTGGAAATGCTTTAGAGCATGTCCCCACCACGGATTTACGGAGTTAACCCAAATTGATACTTTCTATAATGGTTTAAATGAGAATGATCAAGACTCCTTAAATGCTTGCGGAGGGGGGGAAATATTTGGTAAAACTATAGTGAGGGCCTTTGGCATAATTAAGAATAGTCAAATTCAGAGTTCGTTATTCACGTAACAAATCAAATGTTTGTCTAGGGATGAATACGGACTTTCTAGGGGAAAGTTCTAGTAAGCGGAGGATTAGGATTGATATGCTTGCAGGACTAAATTTCGAACTTAGTTGAGATGTTAATTAGAAAGTTGTAACTCTCGCTTCGGTTAAAGCGGTTGAGGAATCTTGTGTGATTTATTGTTGGTGGGCCCTTGCATTATTATGATTGTATTGCTACCGATAGCAATTCAATATAGTGTTTGTGCAGGCAAACGAGTACGTACAATCAATGTAGCCCCTCCAAACCAGTGTGGGCTGCTAACCAAATGGCACCACCCGGTTTTTCTCCGTTGCCAATTAATCAAAATAGGTTTATCAAAATCAAGGGAATTATTTTAATCGGGGGAATATTTTTTCATGGTTATTCAGGATTTAAGCTCCAATTATCATGCTCCAAAATTTCTAATTCAAGGATTTCAAAACCAAACATGTTCAGCTCCAATTAATACAGCCTCTCAAATTTTCAAAATCAAGGATTTCAAAAACAACCTTTTCAAGTTCTATTAAATCAAGTTCAACAAGGGATTCCAAATGAGTTTTCAAGTTATATGAAATCTAATGAGTTAATGATGAGAAATATGCAAACTTCAAATTAATTTTTAGGGGTGATTTTAAATAGCAAGAGGAAAGTCTTAAGGAGGAATCTAAAATAAATGTTATGAGGATAAATTTTAGGTAGTGTCTTCCAAAACAAAGCCTCAACTTCGGGTATCTTCCGTAAGTAATACTAATTCCTAACCGAAGGGTGAGATGAATGCAAATCAATACTCGAAGTGGTGTTGCTTATGAGGGACTCGATTCCTATTACTCCCTTATCCAAAAATAGGTAGTGGAACGGAAATCAAGGAGACAACGGATAATAACTGATTATTTGATAAAGAGCAGACTAATTTCAAGGAAGTAACCGCTCACTACCAAACCTTCCGGTTATTTCACTTTCCATATTCCGGGATACCGATGTTCCGAAGACTTTACCTAAGCCTAATGTTCCATATCCTTCTAGACTTAATGATCAAAAGCTCTGTGAAAAAGCTACGAATCAAATGGAGAAGTTCTTTCAAATCTTTCAAGATTTGCACTTCGACATTAGCTTCGCGGATGCTCTTCTTTTGATGCCAAAATTGCATCTACGTTAAAAGTTTGCTTACAAAATAAGGCTTGTTGTTTGATTGCTAAGATACCATTGAATGAGAATTTTTCGGCAATGCTCCTTAAAAAGTCTTCCGAAAACGCTTGGAAATCACGGGCAAGTTTTTTATTACCATCGTGAATTCTCGAGAATGGATGTATTTCACGCTTTGGCCGATCTTGGTGCTAGCATAAATCTTATGCCTCTTTCCATATGGAAGAAGCTTTCCCTCAGTCGATATTACCCCCTAGTGTTGTCTCGAGTAGCGGTTCGATCCATTATCATCTAAGGGAGTCGCCGAAGACGGTCTTCGTCTAAGGTGGGGGAATGTTTTACTTTCCTTGACCGACTTTGTTGTTGTTTGATTTTGATGCCGTTCCTCGGGGTCCCTCATTCTAGGGGAGATACCTTCTTGAGGACGGTGTGCCTTAATTGATGTTTATGGAGAAGAAATAAACCTTCGGGTTAAGTCGAAGCGTTACTTTTAATCTCAAATTCAAACTACAGAGGATAATCATCTACATATGATGATATGTCGGTAAACCGAATTGATGTCATTGACGTTGCTTGTGAGGAGTATGCTCAAGAAGTGCTTGGTTTTTTTAATAATTCTATGGGTGGCAATCCCACCCCGACTTTTGAGCCCTTTATGTCCGACTCTTCTCCTTCCTTCACACCGTTCGAGGGAAGTGACTTCATTTTGGAAGAGATCGAGGCTTATCTCAAAGATGATTCAATTTTACGAGAAATTGATCATGCCGATTTTGATCCAGAGGGAGATATTTGCTTGATTGAAAAATTGTTAAATAATGACCCATTTTAACTTCCTCTGATGGACCTAAAGCAAGTCAGAAGTGGACCTAGGGCAAAATCTTCAATTGAAGAGCCTCCGGAATTAGAATTAAAAGATTTACCATCTTATTTGGAATATGCTTACTTAGAGGGAACCGATAAGTTACCCGTGATTATTGCAAAAAGTTTAAAAGATGATGAAAAAGAAGCCCTCTTAAAGGTCCCTTAAAATCACATAAAACGGTCTTTGCCTTGGAAAATTACGACATCGAAGGGTATTGACACTCGGTTTTGCTCTCACAAAATCTTGATGGTGGAAGATTATTTAAACCCGAGGTATAAAGTAAGACGGGTTAACCCAAAAATTCATGAATGGTTAAATCAAAAGGAAGGTTATCAAAAACTCCTTGATGCCGGAATGATTTACCCGATCTCTGATAGTCCGTGGGTAAGCCCCTTATTCTTTTTGTGTACCCAAGAAAGGTGGTATAACCGTAGTTGCTAATGAAGATAATGACATTGATTCCAAACGATAGTACCGGGGTGGATGAGTTTTGTATTGAACTATATTGAAATTAAATGAGATACTCGTAAAGATCATTTTCGTTGCCCATTGTGGACCAAATATTAGAAAGATTAGCCGGAAATGAGATTTATTATTTTCTAGATGGATTTTCAGGATATTTTCAAATCCCAATAGATCCCCAAGACCAAGAGAAAACCACTTTCATATGCCCTTATGGAACTTTCGTTTACCGTCGCATGCCATTTGGCTTGTGTAATGCTCCTGGTACTTTCCAAAGGTGTATGATGGCCATATTCCATGATATGATCGAAAAGACTATGGAAGTTTTTATGGATGATTTCTCGGTTTTTGGGGATAGTTTTGCTTCTTGCCTCTCCAATTTAGACAAAATGCTAAAAAGGTGTGAAGACACTAATTTAGTTCTAAATTAGGAGAAGTGCCATTTTATGTGTAGAGAAGGAATTGTGTTAGGTCATAAAATATCAAAGTCCGGGATTGAGGTCGATCGATCTAAAGTCAATGTTATATCGCTAAGCTACCTCATCCGACCACCGTAAAAGGTGTTAGGAGTTTCTTAGGTCATGCCGGTTTTTACCGACGATTTATTCAAGACTTTTCTAAGATTGCTAGACCTATGACTCACATTCTTGAGAAAGATGCACCGTTTGTGTTTTCTTAAGATTGTATTAATGCTTTTGAGACTCTTAAAAAGAAGCTTACTGAAGCTCCGATCTTAGTTGTCCCCGATTGGAACCTACCTTTCGAACTTATGTGTGATGCTAGTGATTTTGCGATTGGTGCGGTTTTGGGACAACGTAAGACGAAGCATTTTCAGCCTATACATTATGCTAGTAAGACAATGACCGAAGCTCAAATTCATTACACTACGACGGAAAAAGAAATGCTTGCCGTAGTTTATGCTTTTGAAAAGTTTCGGCCATATCTTGTCTTATCCAAAAGTATAGTGTATACGGATCACTCGGCTCTTAAATACCTTCTTAGTAAACAAGATGCTAAGCCGAGATTGCTCCGGTGGGTTCTTCTCCTACAAGAATTTGATATCATCATCCATGATAAAAAAAAGGAACAGAGAATCTCGCGGCCGATCATTTATCTAGACTTGAGAATCCTCATAGAGATGTGTTAGAAAATAATGATATAAATGAAAATTTTCCTTTAGAAACTCTTGGAGTTATATATCGTGAAAGGGATGTCGTCCCAACAAAAGAAGAAATTCTTTAAGGACGTTAAACATTACTTTTGGGACGATCCAAACTTATTTCGGATTTGTTCGGATCAAATCATTTGACGGTGTGTGCATGGCCAAGAAGCTATTGATATCCTCAAAGCTTGTCATGAGGGACCCACCAGGGGCCATCATGGTGCAAATTTCACCGCTAAGAAAGTATTTGATGCAGGTTTCTTTTGGCCAACCATATATCGAGATGCCCATGCTATGATCAAATCTTGTGATACGTGTCAACATCAAGGCAAAATTTCACAAAGAAATGAAATGCCTCAAAACGCTATTCAAGTTTGTGAAATCTTTGATGTATGGGGTATCGATTTTATGGGTCCATTCCCGTCTTCACGAGGGAATAAGTACATTCTCGTAGCAGTTGACTATTTATCAAAGTGGGTAAAAGCGAAGGCGCTCCCCACTAATGATGCTCGAGTTGTAGTAAAATTCTTAAAATCTCTTTTTGCCCGATTTGGAACTCCTAGAGCTATTATAAGCGATCGTGGGACCCATTTTTGTAATGATAAATTTGCTAAAGTAATGTCTAAGTATGGGGTCACTCATCGTCTTGCTACCGCTTATCATCCACAAACGAGTGGACAAGTGGAGGTTTCAAATCGTGGCTTAAAACGTATTCTTGAGAGGACAGTTGGTGAAAACCGTGCCTCATGGTCCAATAAGTTAGAAGACGCTTTATGGGAATTCCGTACCGCTTTCAAGACACCAATTGGTTGTACTCCTTATAAGCTCGTGTACGGAAAGTCTTGTCATCTACCTATTGAGTTAGAGCATAAGGCATATTGGGCCTTGAAACATGCTAATTTTGATCTTAAAACCGCGGGTGATCACCGAAAGCTTCAACTTAATGAACTTAATGAGCTTCATGATCAAGCATATGAGAATTCTTTGATATATAAAGAGAGGACGAAGAAGCTTCACGACTCTAAGATCAAAAACCACATTTTCAATGTTGGTGATTGAGTTTTACTCATCAATTCTCGTCTAAAGATATTCTCAGGAAAGCTTAAAACCCGTTGGTTGGGACCTTTCACCATTACCTAAGTTTTTCCATATGGAACCGTCGAGTTGTCTCAACCCGATGGTCCAAACTTTAAGGTGAATTGTCATCGTGTGAAGCATTACTTTGGAGGGGACATACCATCAAAGGTAGTCCCGGATCTCCAAACCATCCCCATGGATAACTAAATGTGGGGATCGAGTCAAGCTATGTGACTCGGTTACCAAAAACAAAGTGCTTCGTGGGAGGCACCCCATGCTTATCCTTTTTCTTTCTTATTTCTAATGTGATGTGAGGAGGATTGTACTCTTCCAATTCTTGTTGTTTGTGCTTGTGATTGTTTGTAGGATTGACCCAAAATTTTTGAAGACTCTCGTGTTTGGTGTTTTGTCCCGGTCCACTCGAGCTTCCTAGCCTTTGCTTGCCATTAGTTTAGGGAAATCTGATATCCTAGATTTTTATCGACTAACATCTATCTTTTAGCATACTTAATAAACGGCTTAAGACTTTTGTGATACTTTCTCCATGCTCGGATTATGCATTCGACTCTTTGAATCCTAGTATGGGGTTATAAGCCTTCGAATAGGAAACATTGAGGACAATGTTTAATTTTAGTATAGGGTGGTATATCTTCGATATGATCTTACCAACCTTAGCCCGTTGTTTTCAAGTACCCCGTTTTCTCGCAAAAAATATGTTAAAATTAAAAAAAATGATGATGAAAATAAAAAAAGAAATAAGTGTTTTGACATGAATGTAGGCTTTACGTTGGTGAGAACAAAAGTAAATTTTAACCCGACCGATTTTATATCTTAGCTTTCTCCTTAACTTTTAAAAATTGAAATTTTCTAATCTTTTATACAAGGAGCTATAAAAAGCAAGTCTAGCTTGAAAAAGTCAAGATTTTGCAAGTTCTCATAATTGATTTTAAATACGCAAAGATCAATTTATTAGGCAAAGCATTCACTAATTTCTTTATTAGGAATTTTAAATTATGAAGAACAAGAGATGATAGAGTAGAATATAAGTTTTGATGCTAAACGTAGAATAGTTGGATTTCTTTAAGGTCATAAGAGTTAATTGTGGCTTTTTCTCCTATTAGCTTGTTTCACCTTTATATATAATTGTTTAATAAATAGAGTTGTGCGGTTTTTTAGTTAATAATTAGTTCATAGAAGTTTTCTTTAGTTCCTTTGTGATCAAGATGAGTATACATCAGGAATACTTAATTTGACATACTATATGTATCACATGAATAAATATTTTGCTTATCCCTTAAAGAGCCTTAGGGTATATGGGGTAAGTAGAATTTAATAAGTAATATTATAGCCTTATTCATTCCTTAAAGAGCCTTAAGGTATATGGAATGGATAATGTTGCTTAATTTTTGTCTTGTTTGTACCTTAAAGAGTCTTAGGGTATATGGTGCAAATAAGATTGGTCCATTTATGTCTTAAAGAGCCTAAGGGTATATGACATGAATGGTGCCTTGCTTAAGTAACCTAATAAAAGCCAAATTTTGGTCGCCTCGATGTGGACTTAATTTTGATGACATTTGATCTTTCGAAAAGGGCTAGGAACTAATTATTGCGTCTTAACCGTTACCCTTTATTTTTGGAATTAATAAGTATCGAAATAAAGTCTTAAAGAGCCTTCGGGTATATGACTTAAATAAAATCTTAAGATACAAAATTAGGAATAAAGGAGGAAAAGTAATACACAATTAGCTTTTATGAGTAGTGTTAGCTGAATAAGTTGTAAGTTGGAAATTATGAAAAATCATAAAAATGGAAAAAACTTTGAAAAATAGGAAAACGGGGTGTTTTAAAACTTGTAATTTCTTAACTCCCCACAAAAGACTTTGCTACTTTTCAAAGGATTAGTTTGGGAGGTTTTGGAGTATTTGGTTTTTGAGCATATAACATTGCGTGAGGACACGACAATCATTTAGTTTGGAGAATTTTGATATGTGAGAAATCACATATCCGTTTTACACCAAAAAATGACCCTAAAAAGATGAAAAAATGAATATATTATACTTGTATATTGTGCATTTTGTCTTTTATGATGTGTAGGTACGGATATTACAAGAATCACATGAAAAGAGCTAAAAAACCGAACAAAAACAAACACGAGACGGAAGGAGTACACAAGAGCCAGGAATTTATCAAGCAAGGGTCAACAAAAGTCAACCATGGTCAAACTTGGTCAACACATAAGAAGACAAACCTTGAAATTGCCAAATAATCCTTGAATGTTTAATCCATTTCACCAAAAGTCCTAAAACAAATTACACCGTT